>CM074720.1:315630436-315857936 GCA_037306005.1 Rhinophrynus dorsalis | reverse complement strand
ACCACTGTATAATTGCAGGCCACTGTGATACTGCGCCTAAACAATTCAAGTTTGAAGTGTAATAACTTTTGAATAGAACATCTTTCAGCAGTGGGAGTTGCCTTGTTTTACTCAGGGGGATAATCCCTACAACATATTTTTTTTACTATCCCTTTAACCCTCTTTTATTTTTATAAAATTGAACTAGAGATTGGATATCAAAACAAATGTATTAATTTTTTTATTACAAACAGGAAAGATTTTTAGAGACACTTTTGAAGGAGTTGGCATTAACCCTCTGATTACCAAGGCTTGTATAACACACTGCAAAGTGTTGGGCAGCTCCATGGAACTTGAAAACGTTCCCCATCCTTTAAAAGAAAATTGTACCCTATGAATAATTATTCCTTTTTATTTTTATAAAAAGGACTTACCTATGTAGATGTCCCTCCAACACCAGTCAGTTGTTTCTATTTATTGTTTAGTAACTGCATTCAGTCAGTACTGTAGTCTACTGCTAGTTGTGTTTGTTCACAGTCTATTAATGGTTAGTGTCCTGCCCCCACTACACGTACCCCCGGGGTCTATGTGCAGCTCGACAGGCAGCTAAACACCCTCCTACAGGTCAATAAATGAGACTAGGTTGAAGTCTGTGTCTTTAATAACCAGCCGTAGGGATGGGGTAAAACTGAAGGGAAAATCAAAACAATACAAACTGTAAGAATACAGAATATATAAAGATGACACACCATTACAACAATACAGTTCACATAGCATGGTGATAATGTGATGGATCATATTTAAGAAAGCCAGACTGCAAAACTAACTAAAGGAGTAGCTGGCTGATAATACAGATGCACAACAAATATGACATAAACAAAGTGTCTCTAAAGCAGCTGGAAACAGTAGGTGACTGAAGAAATGGTAAACTTTTGTTTCTTACCGACGATGCTTCCATAAGAGGAGAGATTGAAGTCAAGAGCTCTTCCCAGCTTCATGTGGTGAAGAAAATGGCTTCCCCTTCCCACAAGTCTCTGCTAGTAGCAGGAAAAGGAATTACATCATAGCTTCAAGTATTGTATAAAATCCTGGCAATTACAACAAATGGCCACTAGATGGTGCCAACACTTATACATTACATAATGGGGCAACATAGTAAACCTTAAAAGAAATATTTAAACAAACATTTATTAACCATCTGTCCTGAGGACAGCACACTCCCCGCCTGGCGTCAACTGATGCCACTATCAGAGTCCCCAGATGAGAACAGTAGAATAAGTTCAGTTACTGGTCTGAGGAATAGTTTGGTTTCATTCTGTTTATGAACCTTGACCTCAACTTTGTGGACGTTCCAGTCCTCACTCGGAAGTACCTTGATAACAAGACCCAAAGGCCACTCATTCCTATGTGATTGGCAGTCTTTCATAAGCACAACATCCCCAGGTCTGAGATTAGGTTGTGTGGTTTGCCACCTTTTCCTTGGTTGTAAAGTAGAGATGTATTGCTTCCTCCATCTGTCCCAAAAGGTATTGGCAAGGCTTTGTACTTGTCTCCATTGACGTTTATAAAGGTCTTTAGCACTGAATTCTCCAGCCGGAGCATCAACAGTGCTAGTCTTCTGAGTAAGCAGCATGGTGGGAGTAAGTATTTCTGGATCTCCAGGGTCACTTGAGATCAGAGCCAAAGGTCTGGCATTAATAATGGCTGAGACTTCTGCCATGAAAGTAGTTAGGCACTCATGAGTAAGTCTTGCAGTGCCCACTTGCAGGAAGATAGAATCTAGGATTCTACGTGCTATACCTATCATTCTCTCCCAAGCTCCTCCCATGTGAGAAGAATGTGGTGGATTAAAGGTCCAAGTGCAGCCTTGCTCACTCAAGTATCTTTCTACACTGGTAGTGTCCATGTTTGAAGGAATTTGTAGTTCTCTAGCTGCTCCCACAAAGTTTGTGCCTCTGTCAGAGCGAATATGTTTCACAGGACCTCTGATGGCAATGAAACGCCTAAGAGCATTTATGAAGTTAGAAGTGTCCATAGACTCGATCACCTCTATGTGGACAGCTCGGATGGACATACAGGTGAATATGACTGCCCAGCGTTTACTGTTCGCGTGGCCTCCTCTAGTGTGCCGGGTAGTGACAGACCAGGGACCAAATACATCGAGGCCAACATTGGTGAAGGGAGAATCTGTACTAAGTCTATCAGATGGAAGATTAGCCATCTTCTGTGTTTGAAAAATACCATGGAGCTTGCGACAGGTAACACATTTAAAAATGAATCTGCTCACACATCTTTTTGCCCCAACTATCCACAGTCCAGCAGCTCGTAAAGCCCCCTCTGTAAATAACCGGCCCTGATGTTTTACCTGATTGTGGTAATGTTGCACAAGCAAGGTAGCAATGTGATGATGACCAGGGATTAATATAGGATGTTTCTCTGTAAGGTCTACTCTGGCTTCCTTAAGGCGGCCTCCTACTCTTAACAGGCCATCTCCATCAATTATTGGATCAAGGTTCTTTAAAACACTGTCTCTAGGGATAGGTCTCTGGTTGGTAATATTATCAATTTCCTTAGCGTAGATTTCCTGTTGCACAGTACGAATTATCATGTTTTTTGCCTGTTCTAGATCAGTTACATTGTAAACAAAGTTACAGTGGAGCCAACCTTTGCAATCCCTTTCCTCTGCAGATGGGGCATCCTTGAAAGAGTGAGCTATGTGGGCTAAGCAGGCAATAGCTCTCACAAGTGACCTCCAGGTTGAGAACCTGCTAAAACGGTGGGATTCAAGTTGTTTTTGTGAAGTCACTGTATGTAGTGTAGACACTTGAGGATGGATTTCATTATCTGTATCTGCATCTACCAGTTCAAATGTATTAGAGTCAGATGTAGTGTGCTGTGAATTATATAAGAATGCAGGACCTGTAAACCATATTGTGTCTTTTAGATGGTTAGCAGCAACAGATCTGGTGGCTAGGTCTGCAGGATTGTGGTCAGTAGGTACGAAGTGCCATTGTTTTGGGTAGCTGGACCTTCTGATTCTCAGCACCCTGTTATTGACATAGACATAAAAACGTCTAGATTCATTGCAAATATAACCTAAGACTACTTTGCTGTCTGTGTAAAACTCAGTGTCCTTGATCTCAATATTCATTTCTGTAGTGATCAGTTCAGCTAGCTCCACTGCTAATACAGCAGCACAAAGTTCTAGTCTGGGTATTGTATGTTCCGGAAGTGGGGCAAGTTTTGCTTTGCCCATAACAAACCCTATATAGCATTGTTCTTTGATATCCACAGAAGCAATGGCTTTGACAGAAGCATCAGAGAAAACACAGAGGTTTTGAGTTTGAACTTCTGTAGATGGCACAGGGGCATATGAGCGTGCAATGTGAAGTCTAGATAAAGCTATTAGAGAGTTTTTCCACTCCACCCACATATCCCTTTTTTCAGTGGGAAGCAGATCATCCCAGTCTGATGTCTCACGGGTTAAGTCTCTGAGTATTGCTTTACCTTGAATGGTAACAGGAGCTATAAAACCTAAAGGATCATAAAGGCTGTTTATGGCAGTGATAAGGAATGTAAGCTATCTGAAAACTTCGCTCTGGGCAAGGTGAAGCCCAGAGGTTAGCAAATAGCTAAAATACTGTATAAATAGGAGAAGATTAAATGAACCCGCGCAAAACAAAGAGAATAGAAGGTCTGAACCCACTAAGGACCGAAAACGCAGGAGATACAATGTGGGCAGACCAGAAACACAATAAAGGCAGAGGAGGGACCGAAGAAGAGGAAGCCCCTAGGCTCAATAAGGATTAAGGCACAGGACTAACACTAGGCCTGTCTGACTGGAGATACCCCGCCGAGTGAGCAGAGAGGAAGGGAAGCGACCGGAATTTATAACCTTAGGCGTCTGTCGTCATGACGCTCCAACGTCACAAGAACCCGGAAGAACAGCCGCGCCGACTAACGCGCATGCGCGTGGGGGAAACCCGGAAGAAAGAACAGAGGCGACCGGAATGACAGGGAAAAGAAGACAAAGAGCCGGACAAAGCGACGGGAGACCGAGAACGAGGTGCAAACATAACAGCTACCCCCCCCCCCGAACGGGCGACCTCCGGGCGGACACAGGCATAGGCCAATCGGGGTGCGCGGCATGAAAGTCGGAAACACAAGAAGGAGCATGCACATTGGTACTAGGTTCCCAGGATCGATCTTCCGGGCCATAACCCTTCAATTGGACCAGGTACTCCAGCCGTCCCCTCCGGAATCTGGAATCCAGGATCCGGTCAACCTCGTACTCCGCGGAGCCATCAACAAGAAGAGGAGGAGGACAAGTCGGTTGACGATCCAGAAAGGGACTAGCCCTCCAAGGCTTAAGCTGAGAAGCGTGGAATGTAGGGTGGATCCTATAGGCCTCCGGTAAAGCAAGACGGAAGGTGACTGGATTGATGATCTTGGTGATGGAAAAAGGACCAAGGAAACGCGGGCTTAACTTCCTGGAAGGACAGGACAGGCGTATGTGCGAGGAGGAAAGCCAAACTTTGTCACCAACTTGATAAGCTGGACAAGCTAGGCGGTGTTTGTCTGCCTGGAGTTTGGATGAAGCTTGGGCCTGATGCAGGAGAATACGCAGTTCACGATGTAACTGTTGTAGAGCCAAAACATGCTGGTTGGCGTCGGGAACAGATGACGTAGGGGGAACACCAGGAACAACTGCAGGGTGGAAACCATAAGAGGCATAAAAAGGAGAAGTCCGAATGGCCTGATGATGGTGGTTGTTATAGGCAAATTCTGCCTGTGGCAATAACTGCAGCCAGTCGTCCTGTAAGTGTGTGGAGAAGCATCTGAGATATTGTTCCAGGGTCTGATTGGTCCTTTCTGTTTGTCCATTTGTTTGTGGATGATAACCAGATGAGAAATTGGTCTTGATGTGTAGATTGGAGCAAAGGGCTCTCCAAAACCTGGATGTGAATTGGGATCCACGATCGGAAGTGATGGAGTGAGGGAGACCATGCAAACGGAAAACCTCTTTGAGGTATAGGTCGGCAGTGTGAGCAGCAGTAGGCAGTCCCTTGGCAGGCAGGAAGTGTGCCATCTTCGTAAATCGATCCACTACCACCAGGATGGTGTTATGGTGGCCAGACCTATGTAGGGTCCAGACAGACCTCTCTCCAAGGGCCGGAGGGGACCGGCAAGGGACACAAAAGACCTGATGGTTTAGTATGACAAGACTTGGAACGGCAGCATACGTCACATGTAGTCACGTAGCGAGTCACGTCGGAATTCATTGAGGGCCACCAAAAGTACCTCTGTAGACCCTTGAGCGTTTGAGTGATACCCCCATGCCCGGCTGTGGGCAGGTCGTGGTAATGGTAGAGCACCTCCTGACGGACAGAGTCAGGGACGTATATCAGGTTTTGCTTGTATAGGAGTCCGTTACTGTACGTCAAGGCGTGTCTCTGTATGAGCCTCGGTAGGGGTTGGGACTCCAACCGTAGTTTGACTAGTAGGTCACTAGAGAGGGCTAGAAAGTGATGAGCTTGTAGGACTGTATCAGGCGGACCAGGAGCTGGTGTGTAAGGGCAGTACATCCTGGACAACGCGTCTGCCTTACCGTTCTTGGAACCCGGTCGATAGGTTATATGAAGGGAAAATCTGGAAAAGAACAAGGCCCATCTAGCCTGTCTGGGACGGAGTCTTTTAGCGGATCGTAGATATTCCAGGTTTCGATGATCCGTGAAAACCGTAACAGGAGCAGAGGCGCCTTCTAATAAATGTCGCCATTCCTCCAGCGCCAGCTTGATAGCCAGTAGCTCCTTATCCCCGATGTCGTAATTCATCTCAGCTGGGGTGAGGCGTCTAGAGAAGTAGGCAACAGGGTGGTATTCCCCCTTAGGACCTCCTCGTTGAGATAAAATAGCACCTGTGGGAACATTAGAGGAATCAACCTCAAGGAAGAAAGGTATAGTCGTATCAGGTTGGTGTAAAACAGGGGCTTGTGTAAAAGCCTTTTTCAGTAAGTCAAACGCCTCTTGGGCCTTCAACGACCAAGCAAAACGGGTGTCCTTCTTTGTTAAGACAGTTAGAGGTGCCACAATCCGGGAAAAGTTCTGGATGAACCTCCTATAAAAGTTGGCAAAGCCAAGAAAGCGTTGTACCGCTCTTTTATCCTTCGGGGTAGGCTAGTCCAGAACTGCTGTAATCTTGCGGGGATTCATTTGCACTCGACCAGGAGAAATCAAGAACCCTAAGAAATCAATCTCACTGGTCTCGAATACACACTTCTCTAATTTGGCAAAGAGACTATGGTCACGGAGGCGCTGAAGGACCGTTCTCACATGTTCTCGATGGTGTTGCAGAGTAGGAGAGTATATCAGGATGTCGTCCAGGTAAATGATAAGAAACTGGTCAAGGAGATCGTGGAAGACGTCGTTAATAAAATGCTGAAAGGTAGCCGGGGCATTGCACAGTCCGAAAGGCATGACTGTATATTCATAGTGTCCATACCGAGTGCGGAAAGCGGTCTTCCATTCATCCCCCTCTCTGACACGCACCAGATTATAAGCGCCTCTGAGATCTATCTTGGTGAAGACTTGAGCCGAAGACACCTGCTCTAGTAGATCCGGTATGAGTGGAAGAGGGTAACGGTTCTTGATAGTTATCTTATTCAGATCCCGATAATCAATGCATGGACGCAGACCCCCATCTTTCTTAGGAAATGTGGGCACAGGACTAACACTAGGCCTGTCTGACCGGAGATACCCCGACGAGTGAGCAGAGAGGAAGGGGAGCGACCGGAATTTATAACCCTAGGCGTCTGTAGTCATGACGCTCCGACGTCACAAGAACCCGGAAGAACAGCCGCGCTGACTAACGCGCATGCGCGTGGGGGAAGCCCGGAAGAAAGAACAGAGGCGACCGGAATGACAGGGAAAAGAAGACAAAGAGCCGGACAAAGCGACGGGAGACCGAGAATGAGGTGCAAACATAACAGGCAGACAGGACACCCCTGCGGGTGAAGGGTTTTTCGTTATTGCTGACTTGAAAGGTAAAGGTGTCAGATTTTAAGTCCCAAAGCAGACCAAGACTACGCTGCATAGGGGGAGAGTCAGTACCTAAATTCAAGTCTTTTAAGTCATTTGAGTGGTCTTGGGAAGGAAAGGCTTCCATTAATTCCTTGCTGTTAGAAGCAATTTTATGGAGTCTCAGATTTGAGCAGGCGAGCATTCCTTGAGCTCTCTTAAGGAGACTGATAGCAGCCTCATCTGTAGGCAGTGATTTTAAACAGTTGTCTACATAAAAGTCTTTTTCAACAAAGTGTCTAACGTCTGACCCATATTCTGTCTCACCTTCCTTAGCAGAATGTCTGAGTCCATAAATAGCAACTGCAGGGGAAGGGCTGTTACCAAAGATGTGTACCCGCATACGATACTCTATGATGTCTTTGAGGGGGTCGTTGTCTCTAAACCAAATGAATCTTAAGAAGTTTCTATGTTCCTCTTTAACGAGGAAACAATGAAACATCTGTTGGATGTCAGCTATAAATGCCACAGAGTCTTTGCGAAAGCGGAGAAGTACTCCTAAGAGTCTGTTAATAAGGTCTGGACCTGACAGGAGGACATCATTTAAGGAGACACCCTCATGTTTGGCACTGGAGTCAAACACTACTCTAATCTGACCCGGTTTCTTTGGGTGGTATACTCCAAATATGGGTAGGTACCAGCACTCCTCAGAGTCATTTAAGGTAGGAGCTATCTCTGCATGACCATTCTCAAATATTTTCTCCATGAAGGAGAAGAAGTGGTTTCTCATTTCTGGCTTTCTTTGGAAACTGCGCCTAAGGGATGCAAAGCGTTTATAGACTTGTTCCCTGTTGTTGGGCAAACGTTGTCTTTGGGGTCTAAAGGGTAGAGGTGCAACCCAGCTATTAGAGTCATCCCTGACTATTCCCTGTTTCATTATCTCTAAGAACAATCTGTCTTCAAAGGACATTGCTAACTGATTGTCCCCCTTAGTACTATGGAATACTGAGCACCCTAGGTGATCTTGGTCACTGTCACAGGCATGATTGTCAGAGGAAGGACCTATGAAGGGGCATGACAGATGGGTGCTGTGTGGTAGTTCCTTTATGAGGAAACGATTTTGGCATGGTTGGAAAAGGGAGGGGCGTCCATTCTCTAGTGTACTAGTTAGCATGTTGTTGACTGAGGTGGGTCTGTGCACACTTCCTAAACAGACATCCCCTATAATGACCCATCCTAAATCAAGTCTTTGGGCATAGGGAACATTGTGAGGACCATTAATCTGATCTCTAACTTTGTGGACTCGTAAGATATCTCTCCCAAGGAGCAGGATTATCTGAGCCTGAGGGTCAAGTTCTGGTATGAGGTGAGCTATACGTTTCAGATGGGGGTGGTGTATTGCAGCATCTGGTGTAGGGATTTCAGATCTATTGTCAGGGATCTGGTTGCATTCTACGATAGTTGGTAAGGGCAAGCATGTCTGACCATCTATTGATTCAATTTGGTAGCCAGTCGCCCTCCTCCCCGCCGTCTCAACAGTTCCTGCACATGTCCTTAGGGAGTAAGGAGAGCTGGGGCCCTTAATGTTAAAAATGTCAAAGAAGGCAGATTTGGCTAGACTCTTGTTACTTTGGTCATCTAGAATTACATAGACTTTTATAGCTTTGTCCTTGCATCCTGTTGGGTAGACCCTGACTAGGCAGATTTTTGAGCAGGACCTGCCACTTATGAGTCCTTTGCAGACCTCAGTACATTGTGAAGTAACTACTGATGTATCTGTACCAATGTTCTTTTCCTCCCCGCCATGCTCCTGGGCACAGTCTGTATGGGTTAAAGTCTTTGGGGGTGACCCAGGGTGCAAAGCGGTGTTGTGATCTGTGCTGTCGCATTCTGTGCATTTTACACTGACCTTACAGTCTCTGGCAAAGTGTGCTGTCGATGAGCAGCATTTGTAGCAGATATTGTGCTCTCTGAGGAAGGCTTTGCGGTCTTCTACGGGCTTCTCCCTGAAGCCTCTGCATTTCAGTAGAGGATGTGGCTTCCTGTGCAGAGGACACTGTCTACTAGGATCCTTGATTTTGTCCTCTAGGTGTGAGGGGGTTGAAGACCTATGAAATGAATCTGTAGAGGAAACATTAGTTTTATGAACCGCCACTGATGCTTTATGGTGCTTGAGACCAGGAGGAGTGGTACATGACAGTGTAAAATCAAAACTGGGATCATTTCTAATTTTTGCTTGTTGGTTTACAAAGTCTACAAACACACTGAATGGAGGAAATGGTACATTGTGAATTTGTTTATACCTAGAGCCATGTGTGACCCATCACTCTTGGAGGTTATAGGGGAGCTTTTGTACTATAGGGTTAACACCTCTGGCTGTATCAAGGAATGTAAGTCCCAACAAGTCTCCTTCAGCTTTGGCCACCTGCAGTTCCATTAGCAAGTCGCTTAGTTCTCTGAGTTTCTGATAACCCTTACTAGCTATTCTCGGGAAGTCATCAATTCTTTTAAATAATGCGCTTTCTATAGCCTCTGCTGAGCCGTAGCACTCGTCAAGTCTGCTCCAGATCATTTTAAGGCCTGTCTCTGGATAATTTATGTTAATGTCTCTGATTCTCTTAGCATGTTCAGCAGACTCATTCCCAAGCCATTTTACTAGGAGATCTAACTCCTCACTGCATGACAAGTCTAAGTCTCTGATTACATTCTGAAAGGTAGATCTCCAGGCTCTGTAGTTTTCTGGACGATCACTGAACTTTACAAGTCCTTTAGTGATTATCTCACGCCGTGCAAGGAACTTGGCAAAGTCTATTGTGGCTTGGTTAGCACTAGAATAGGTTGGCGGTGCATTGCCATGGTAAAAGTGTGGTGTGTGACCATACCTGTTAGGAGTCTTTGTTTTAAGCCAGCCGTTGTCATACCGTTTTGGTGTAAAAGACATTTCTGTATGCTGGAATGGAGTTTGAGTTCCTTGCTGTGCAAAGGGGTTGTTGAGGGCAGTGTCACATTGCTCTGTATTCTCTTGCTTGCAGAGTTGAAATTCAAAGTCGGTTGTCTGCTGCTTTGTATGGTACGTTTGACTTGTCTCTCTGTCAACATCCTTTGTTTCTTGTGCAGGCTGAGGGCTGTCGATTGATCTGGAGTGTTGATAAATATACTCTGCCGTGCGCCGTGGTGAATCCTGGCGGTCCCCTTCTGAGCCGAGCACGTTGCTGCGTCTGCTGTGCTCACTGTTGGGGTATGCAACTGCTTCCAGGGCTTCTGCTTCAGCTATAGCTGCTGCTGTTTCTTTCTCTACTGCCAGCCTTTCTAGATTAGCTTCCAGGAGGGCTCTCTCTTTCTCGGTCAGCTTCAAGGAGGGCTCTCTCTTTTTTCATTTGTGTCTCCTGTTCTGCAAAGGCGGCGCGTGCTTTTGCAGCTTCAGCCTTTGCGCGGGCAATGATGGCCGCATTGCTGACAGATGACTTGCTAGAACTTCCTACTTGGGACCTTGTCTTGCATGAAGATGCCTGGCTTCTTGACATTGTTTGACTGTATAGAGGTCGCTGAGGTTGTCGTTTGCAGGGGACTGCGTTGACAGTAGTGGGCCTCTGTGTAGTCTGGTCCTCTCACCCACTTCCTGGACACTCGTCGTTTTACTGTCCTGCCCCCACTACACGTACCCCCGGGGTCTATGTGCAGCTCGACAGGCAGCTAAACACCCTCCTACAGGTCAATAAATGAGACTAGGTTGAAGTCTGTGTCTTTAATAACCAGCCGTAGGGATGGGGTGAAACTGAAGGGAAAATCAAAACAATACAAACTGTAAGAATACAGAATATATAAAGATGACACACCATTACAACAATACAGTTCACATAGCATGGTGATAATGTGATGGATCATATTTAAGAAAGCCAGACTGCAAAACTAACTAAAGGAGTAGCTGGCTGATAATACAGATGCACAACAAATATGACATAAACAAAGTGTCTCTAAAGCAGCTGGAAACAGTAGGTGACTGAAGAAATGGTAAACTTTTGTTTCTTACCGACGATGCTTCCATAAGAGGAGAGATTGAAGTCAAGAGCTCTTCCCAGCTTCATGTGGTGAAGAAAATGGCTTCCCCTTCCCACAAGTTTCTGCTAGTAGCAGGAAAAGGAATTACATCATAGCTTCAAGTATTGTATAAAATCCTGGCAATTACAACAAATGGCCACTAGATGGTGCCAACACTTATACATTACATAATGGGGCAACATAGTAAACCTTAAAAGAAATATTTAAACAAACATTTATTAACCATCTGTCCTGAGGACAGCACAGTTAGTGACCCTTATGAATCATTCAGGTCTGTAAAAGCCCAATGTTGTGAGGAGGTGTGACCTAGATGCAGGGCTTTAAGGAGACCACTGTATATCCATCAAACTGCAGATAACGCAAAAAACAGACTTATTTGAATAATATCTACATAAGTAAGTGAATGAGTTCAACGGATTAAGTCTCACATATTCCTAGGGTGCATTTCCCCTTTAAACACAATCCCCTATCTCTAACAACTAACCCAAGCACAGACTTTAGCTACATCGCCAATACCATTTGCAGCAGTAGTGAGAAGTCGAAAGCTCTCTCCTTGATCATCACTTCCAGCCAATGGTACCTGCCACTGCAAACCCAAAATTCACAGTTACAGTAAGACGATTCGTTATCTCTATATGGATGGACAGATTTGAGGTTGTAGTGTGTCTTCTCTCCTCTGAGTTCAGCTCCACTCACTCAGTCCCGTCAGCCAATCCTTTGGGGCTTGCATAGGCATACCTGCTGTTTGCAAACCCCTGTTATAAACTATACTAACAAACTTAGAGCCATATATGCAAAAACAAATGTGAATCAATACTGGGGCAAACCAACTACTGCATCATGGGGAGGTTTAATAAAAATCTCGAAATTCCTAGTGCTTTATATAAGACTTATCACTCCATGAATGCAGTGCATCGTTTTTCAATTGGTCTGAGACCACTCTACTTCTGAACTCGTTAAAAGCCTAATTAAAATGAATGGGAAGTTATATGTGCTTATATGGTGCAGCTGGTTTCCTCCAGAGTTTCTCCACTTCTGTCTTTGTGCATATGGCCTTTAAAGGGGGAGCACCTCTGAGTATATAATCAAGCATTGAGAAGATTAGCCCTGACACTCCTAGTCCCAAACTTCCACACAAATGTAAAGTATTTATTTAGTTTACACTTCTTGTTCTTCATTTGCCGCTTTTTCTTTAAACCATGCAAAAATGGTCAAAGACAATTCTAATGAAGGATTGTCAAAATGTGCAGATATCAGATGATATCACCAGAGGAGAAGAAAATTGAAATCAAAGACTCGAACAGTTACCACTGTTTTTCAATTTCTTTAAACTAGTTGAAGAGCCTGTGTACACAGGCCTCAGTGCCACCCAGTAATGGCTGCGGTGCAGTCATGCACAGTAGAGACTGCCCGCGGTGTGGCTGAAAACGGAGTGGGGCGCTCAAAATTCAGACCGTAGTCCTCTCTGCGCACCGCTACGGTCTGATTTCGGAGAGGCCCTCTCCGTTTTCAGCCACAGGCAGTCTCTACTGTGCATGACTGCCGCGCGAGCAGCCAACTGTACTGCGCATGACAGCTTCTGACAAACTTTAGCAAATTATTATATAGGAAATGAGGACACAATTAAAAAATAGAACGTTCTTCTCACTTCTGTACTTATTTCACTTGTTATTTTTAGAAATAATGCTCCTTTAATACTCAAAAGTTTAATTTTCTGTACTATAATACATTATATATTCCTTTTATACAAACCTCTTAAGAATTTTCTAGACAAAACTGTATAATATTCTCATCACATCCATATCTACAGAAGAACCTCACTGCTTTTAATACAATTGTAAACGTCATGCCAATCTTCAACATAAAATAAAGGTGAAAAAGATACAGACTTATGAATAATCCATTAAGAACCAATTATAGAGGTTAGGTATCAGATAAATCATGTACAACCACATTTGTCAAATCAGTTCTCACAACCTATTAACAGACCGGGGAGAAAATGCACTAATATTACTCACTAAGATATATTCGCCATAATATACCTGTAAATATGTCGCAAATCCTCTAATATTATCGTGCTTTTGCTATGCCTACGCCAGTTTTATGATGTTGTAGAATCTACTTTGACAGTGCCTCATTTGCATATTGAAATGAAGCCTAATGAGACATACTGTAAGTATGTTTAAATGTTAATGTAGCGTTTCACCACATGCACTAAACTCTGATAACTGCCTATGCTGTTGGTGTTCAAAGTTCCAACATCGCCAAACGAGTTTACACAGGTGGGATCTTCCCATAGTTTTCTGTGGAACCATGGAAGACAGTTTACTGTCTCTTCTGGTGAGCAGAGACTGAAGCTTCCCTCCCTTAACTGTTTGAGTGCCATAGGGATATGTAACACATTGATCCTCAATTGTTGCACAACCCTGTGGCACCCTATGGTATAACATATACAATCTTCTGCCCCATTTCAAATTATTGAAATACATACAGGAGGGCTGGTGGTGTTCTTGATGCTGAAGATAGAGCATCCTCTCCTCCTCCCCACATGTCCTCCCCAAAACATTGGCATTAGTACGCCAACCCCACATGCTAATGATCAAAGTCTCCTCCTTTCCACTTGCAAATATAATTCTTAGTGCACATACTGAAGTTCTCCATTGTGAAGTAATCTCCATGCACAGCCCTGCACCCTTTGCCATTGCATTGAATCTTAGTGTATCCCCCACCTCCAGGACTTCTATACCAGTTGTTCTCCACCAGGGTTCTCTGGCACTTTGGTGTGCCGCGAACCCCGACTTAGGGTGCCACCTTTTTCCATGAAGACTTTGATAATAATGTGAATATTGATTTTTAAATATATATTTGAGGAAATTGTTAAGCGAAATACTCATTCTCATTGTAAGATGTAAGAATATGTGTATATGTGTTTGTTCCCCTTGATTACTCCCTTGACAAATACCTATAAAATACTAGGGGTGACCTTAAAATTCCATACTCTGGGCTATACCCTCCAGCCATGAATTAATCTTCAAATACTGCATAGCCTATAAAAACAAGTTTTAGTTAGCCAGACCCTGGACCTTATGTATAAAGGCAAAGTGGTGCAATTCTGGGGTAAACTATGTAGCTCCTTTGACCCCTTGGATGCTACAGGCAGCTTTTACAACTTGTAGCACACAGCTGGTCATATGAGAGTGCTATAATCTATATATGCTTGCAACTTTATTGACAATGCGCTAAATGCACCAAAATGAAATGTATTTCTCCAGTGGTGCTAATAACATGAGAGATTCTTACCACATGTGATGCAACAGAACAACTTTAATATTTTGTGCACTTAACACATCGAATTAGCAGCATGCCTGATCTGCATGGCAGCCTATGGAGGTTGTGATGCTCTATACAACCTCAAGTGACTAAGCTAAGTACTCATCAGCTAATAGTATATGGCTGACAACAACATGGACCAGCCATCTTCCTTTCCTTTTCCACATACCCTGCAAGGGGATGGCTGTTGGAATGCAGAAAGTATGTGACATGTAAGCATGAATGTGTTGAACTGTGCTGCATCACAGATCATTCAGTTCATCCGTGTGAACATATCCTGATTCTGAATAGTACACATTGCTGTACTGAAAGTAACACTGAGAAATGCAGACTTCTATTGCATAAGATATTGAAAGAGAGAGAATAGAAAAATCCATTTGTGAAGGGATAGACATTTATTTCATGCCATCATTCACTTCAGGGTGAAGAAGAGGGTAGTTCTTCTTATTAACAGCAGACAGAGCACTTCTACATAAAGTTTAAATCCAATATTTTTATTAGTTTAGCTTAAAAACCAAGGCTCATTCTGAATTTGATCTTAAAAAAGATACTTAAATTGTCACACCATTGGAATTATGAATCCCCCATAGAAAAGTACTTTTTACACAATATATGCAGAAAATGAATTTGGCTTCAATATGTAAAGCTCAATATTTCATTATATACCAATAACAAACAACTGATACAGCTGCCAGTTAGCAAAAAAGTAAATACATGATGTCCCCCAAGCACCTAGGTATAACAAAAGAAATCAATATTAGAATGTAATATGTGAGAATAATATGGCTGGGGGCTGGAACCCAGATACAGGTAGGAGCAAATCCATACATAACCACACGAACTGCAGAGTCTGAATACAGAGTAAATCTGCAGTGGAAGGGGGCAGGTCCCATAAAACAAAGTACAAGAATCAACAGGCAGAAAAGTGGTCACAAACTGATCTGGGTTGAGGCAGGCAGCACAAGTTTACAAATAAGGTAGAAGCAGAGGTCAGGAACTGACAGCAAATGTGTGAGGTCAAAGTACAAGCCAAGGGTCATAAGGGAGATCAACAGAGCAGAGATCAGGTACCAGAATAATCAAACACTGATTGTCAGTTTTACACTACAAAATCTCTTGTGAGGTACACCACAAAACATACTATCAAATTGGTAACCAAAAGATCCATATCAAATGTTGTAGATTCATTGTATACAGTCTATTTGCATGTTTTCTTCTCTTCAGAGTCCCTTTGTGGTTCATTCTTGTATCTACCATTTTCTATAAGTTAGGGGCACTTCATGATTAGCTGTGCTGGAATATTGATCTATTTAACCATTTCATTTTCTTTCTCAGTGTTGTGCAATGTTTATACACATTTATGGACACATTTTTTCCCAGTCTAGTTAATTATGTCAAAGTACAGTTGTTTCTCAAGCAAAAAAGTTCCCTCCTTATTTTGGGCAGCAGCATTGTCTGCACTGGATAAGATGTCTGGGTATGCTCATACCAGATGTCTTTTGTCACGGTTTGCAAGAATACACCAGGAGTCAGTACTGTAATAGTAAACCACCTTTATTGAAGAGTGATAAATAACGATAATAAAATAATAACAGAGTGCAGAGGGTACCGAAGAAGCTAGCGATTCCTACCAGAAATCGGATGCCACTTTGAGTAACCTCTCTGCTAGAGACTAGGCAGACTACCAATGGTAGTCTCAGAATGGCGAGTGCGGTAATCACAATGCATAACAGAGCTCCCCCATAAGGGTAAGGGATAAGGGAGATTCGTACTGACTCGTGCCTGCAGCCAGTAAATATAGTGGAGACCACCCAGGAGTGAGACAGTGCTGAGGGTCGGATCCCTAAATCATTCCTATCATGAAGTCGCTGCCATAATCACTATCTAATGAAAATCATGATATATAAAGAAAATCATGATATATAAAGTTTGCCTGACCCGCATTTCGCTGGTAATGCTTCTTCTCGGAGGCAAACTAACGAGACAAAGCAGGAGCTCCCGGGAGTTTTAAAATCAGATACTTGTGCCTCATTGGTTAGTATGAGAAACATCATAAATGAAGTCTTCTTGCTGAATATAACTTAACTCTTTCAGTTGAACTATTGTCCGTACCTTAAAATGTCACTTTATCATTAAAGTATGGAAAACGTTTTTCCTTTTAATTCAGATCAGATTAGTGATTAGACCAATATAACCTTATATAGATTATTTATTAAATTGGGTTGTACGGAATGGACTAATCATTCACTCTGAATATTTTCTACTTCATATTTGAAGTTATATATAATTAATCATAAAAATTAAATATTATATATGTGCAGAAAGCTGAAATTCCTCATTTAATCCATATGGACTTAAAGTGTTTAGCCAAAAAATCCATCGATTTTTACTTTTCAATAATAAAGTGTTAAGATTGTCTCCTTGTATACATCTAATTTGATGGTTTGAAGACCCCACGCTTTTACACAATGTATATTGGCCTGGTGAAACTGTAAAAAGTGGTTTGCCAGTGGAGAAATGTTATTCCCTACAACAGATTTATCCCTTGATGCATATTTTATATTGTGGATATGTTCCTTTAATCTATCTGATAATTTACAGATGGTTTTACCAACATATTTTAATCCACAAGGACATTCGAGGCAATAGATCACTCCTTTTGTTTGGCATGTGATAAGATTTTTAATCTTCACACTTCTGCCAAATCGATCAGTTACCTCTTTTGTGGTACACATATATTTACATGTCACACAATGGCCACACAGAAAGGATCCTTGTGTTGATTCTTTCCTTACAGTACTGTAATGACTATGCATCAATTGATCCTTGAGGTTGGGTGCCCTTTTGCAACTCATATAATGAGTCAGAGGCTAAGAAGTGAGTTTCGCCTTAACGATTACCAAGTTGTAGTTCTCCTTATACAAAAACTGACTGGCTAGATATGAAGATCTACTTTTTAGATAGGCTCTAGGGACTGCTGATATCAAATCATATTCATATAAAATTTTTCAGGAATTGTCTCAATTAAGAAGCATTGGTCTCATACTGTATTAACTGGACTTGAAATTCCTATTGGGTTCATTCGTAGTGAACATCCCTACATTGTCGGGCAAGCCGGATAAGCCCCGGTAGGACATAACATACATTTCCTATTTAGTCAAGCCACAATTAACACCCGATTGCAGAGATAACATATATCTGTTTTGCTATTTGGGGTGTATTTCTGTATAAGGATACACAGGATTCGCCCTATGCTAATATTAATTTTAAATTTGAGAATAATAAAATTATATTTTAATATTTCATTATGATCCAGTAGCCATTGGATACTAAGGAATTAAGCTATTTATAGGGTGAGTGCTGGTACTACAGGGTTGTCTGTGGGTTTTTATTATAGCACCACCCCTGTTGGTATGCTAGCCAGCATAAGTTGCCACTTGCCACTACTTTTTTATTGTAGCATAAATGTATTTTAGGTGGCTATTAAAATGATATATTTGGTCTACATTTGTGTAACAGCCCCTTATGAAGCCGGTCACATCCAGTGAAACATGTCTGGCCTTCCTCTTTGTGACACTGAACCAATCGTTATCCTGGGGTGCTCAGTCATTGATGTGGCTTACAAAACTTTAAAAAATAGTTCTTTCATAATAGGATGTCAGTTAGACTATGAAACCCTTGAAGTTTTCTTAGGCAGGAGAGCTCCAGTTCTAAAGGGAACACCAGAACTGAAACCACTGTGCAGATTAGGAGAGTTTAGGCAACCTTCCACTCTGGCATCTGCTCTCATCAGCTCCACTCTCAAGACAGTGGCTGAAGAGATCAGGGGATGTTAGAGGATGGTTCGCCAAGCTGCACAGCTGGTATCCACTCTCATCTGCTCGAGGTGAATGAATGCCAACAGTGCCTCTTGGAGATGCATCCGCTCACATCTACACCCTATGGCCCTGAGAGGGTTAGTGAGGGATTCTGTTTGCCCATTGGGCAAGCTGGGGAGCAGAGAGATGCACTGAGGCTTCATTATTGTTGAACTGCTGGAGATGTGTAAGGGAGGGAATCCCTTCCACATCACCAGCAGTTCAACAACCCTGCCTTTTAATAATGAGATTGTACCCCTTCTCCTTGTATACTTAATTCGTAGTGCATATGATGATGTGTGTCTCACCACACATCACCAGACACACATTACCATAGCATCGCCTCTTAATGCATCTCACCCCTGGTGTGCCCAGAATTCACCTAATGTTGCATTAATGGGATAGTATCAGCTCTTTCCCTTTATGACAGCTTTAATGAATATAACGAACAACTGCCACCATTGGGAGTACCCTTGTTTTACTCACCAGAAAAAGTCAGATAACATAGTTAAACCCTTTGAGTGCCAGAGAGGTATCCAACACATTGCAACACAATATTTTGATACATTTTTGGCACTCAAGGGTTTATTTAAAAAAAAAAGGTTCACTTGTCTTTTAAGGTGACTGTAAATTGTGATTTTGTTTTCCCAGGTATTCAATATGGCCATATCGATTCTTTAAGAAGCTGGGAATTCCTGGACCCAGACCATTGCCTTTTATAGGAACATTTTTGGAATTCAGAAAAGTGAGTATGTTTCCAGAGTCTGTATATTTATAGATAGACAGGTTATTTTGCACTATAAGCCCAATGTACAAAGAGGAACTGGAGCAATTCTGGGGCAAGCCAGTTGCATCATGGGGGAAAATAAAAAAACTGCTCTAGTTCCTCTTAGTTCATGATGCTTTCTGTGTTTGTGTCTGTGCTTGCAGGACTGACATTACTCCCGTTGTTTTGTCACATTCCTTGATCTAGCTGAGCAATTATTATTCTTGTCAGCTTTGTTTGAAAAAAATCAATCACCGTCCTGCTGGTATGTCATTTTATCTTTCCTAAATTATTATTATTAGCCCCAAGTCTAGTTTTAACAGGCTTGTCAGTAAAATACCAAGTTGACAGCCCAAGTAACAGTGAGAAGAATAACTCCAATTTCAGCTTTTGGACACAGTGCAGAAATTGACAGCCAGGCCCCAGTTCTACATCCCATTCAAAATGTTAAAAGGGGTTGTATTCCCTGCACAGCCATTAAGTATGTGTTAGGTAAGTGACATCATCTAAGGTGCAAGATTGCATTATATATCATCTCTATTAAGAGAGAGAATGTATTTATTTTGTTTATGTTGTTTGTTATGAGAGAAAAGAGCCAAACTCAATTAATTTGTAAATAAAGCACACTGCTCTTGTATTCAAAAATGTTATTTTATCTCAGCACATTTACAGACAATCCTGTATAATGACCTCAAAATCACTGTGGTATTTGGAGCTCTGGGAAAGGCAACAATTGCTGTCTTCACATAGCTTATATAGGCCACTTTTTTAAAGTTAAACTATCTGATGGCAGACCAAGAGGTATGGGGACAGAGAGAAATCTGATGTTGAGGCAGAAAGGTGATAGGGCAAAAAGGAAGCATATGTGAAGCAATGAGAGAGCTGACGGGGCAGAGAATGGTTTGTGGGCACAGATAAGGCCGATAAGGCTTATGAAGGTGAATGGAGAGCTAAAGGGACAGATAAGGCTTATGAGTGCAAAGAGAGAAAGCTTATGGGACAATGAATTTTCACTGGGACAAAGGGATAGAGAGCTAATAGGATATAGAAGGCTTATGGAGGCATAAAGACAGCTGACACAGGCAAACTACGTTAATGGTAGCAAAGAGACAACTTATGGGGGAGAAAAGGCTCCTGGGACACAGAGAGAGCCGATGGGGAAAAGAGACCTGACTGGGCAGATAAGTCTCATAGGGCACAGAGAGAAAGAGAGAGTTGATGGAGCAAATAATACTTATGGGGACAAAGAGAGAGTTCTGATGAGTTGGAGAAGGCTCATGGGGGTATGGAGAGCGTTGATTAGGAGAGAGAGGGCTCAGAGAACAGAGAGAGAAGTTTCACCAGGACAAAGGAAGAACTGATGGGGTACACATGGGGCGATGAGCTACAAATGGACTCATGCTGATATATTTAATTTAAAGGCACAGAGACAGCTAGAGCAAGTTTACACCACACTCTCTGAAACAGTGATTAAACGCACATGTACAGTTACAGAGTGAAATTCACCACCACAGAGGGTCACATTTGTTCTCAGCAATTTGTGCAAGAAACAACAACACAAATTGTATCTCTCTGCACACATTAGCTCTTTTTACCTCCATGAGCTTTATCTGACCATCAGATTTCTCTGTTCCCATATTCTCTTCTTCTTTGACTCTCTCTTTCCTACTGTCTGCTCTTTACTCCATCCTATCTTTAAATATGTTTGACCACCCCTGAAGAAGACTGATACTCAGACATCTGTCTTCGTCTTTGGCAGGAAGACAGGCATAGGCTTCCTGTCTCATATGGCAGCGGGGGGGGGGGGGGAGGGGACACAAGGAAGAAAGGACACTGATGAATGTTGTGGCTGTCAGAGAGAGCATGTATGAGTTGCTGGCCTGACATAGGAGGGGGACAATGTCTCAGTGTTGGGCCCACTTGCGATCGGCACACAATAACAGTAAAGGGACCCACATGAAGGTTCAGAGGTGACAGGCCCTGGGACTCTAGGCCCAGTAGCAGCTTCTCCCTCTGTAGTGATGCCTCTGGATGCTAGATGTAGTACGCAGAATAAAAAAGATGGAGTTTACTTAGTCGTCCTCATGACAAATAGATTTCTTCTTTCTTCCCGGGCTGACAGCATCACGGAACACAGACATCTTGCCATAATGACATCCATGCGCCTGCGCGGTCAGTCCCTTTTGGAGCCGGACGGCTCCTAGCAATGCCTCCTAGACCCGGCTGGGACTGACAGCGCAGACGCGGACGTCATTATGGCAAGATGTCTGCGTTCCGTGATGCTGTCAGCCCGGGAAGGCTAAATCTATTTGTCAAGGTAATAATTCTGGCGACTAGCGCTACTAAGCAGCAAGTCGCCAGATGGAGAGTTATTTAAGCTAAAATTGTGTTCAGGTGGTAGTTCCGCTTTAAAAATAGTGAATGGTCAGAAAAGTGGCAGATTACATTTAATGTAGAGAAATGTAACGTTAAGCATTTGGGCTGTAGAAAAAAACATGCTACATATACACCAAATGGGAAACTACTTGGGGAATCCTCATCAGAGAAATATTTAGAAGTACAGAAACTCCCCGGACAAATATGGAAGGGGAGACATGAAGAAGGGGAGGATAGGAAATGAGGTAGGTTAGGGGGAGGGGTAAGAGTTAGGGGACTAGCGTAGGAAAAGGAAGTTAGGGCAGATTAGGTGAGGGGCAGAGTTAGGAAGGAAGCAGAGAAGAAGTCAGGGTTAGGCATTAGCTTCCTTACTGGCTATGTTGGCGGAGCTTATGGAGGAGCTGAGGCTGGTGGCAGAGGAGGATGATGGTCGGTGGCTGCGGGAGCAGTTGTGGCTGCGGCGCTTGGAGGCACACGGGGGTGTTGCTGGGAGCGGGCCAGCCGTGTCGGGTCGGCCTGTGAGGAAGATGCGGGCCGGAACGCCTTAGCCCAGATGGTGGGAGGAGCCGGAGGCAGAGTAGGAGCCCTGTTGCGGCCCAGGTGGTGGATGCTGCGGCCAGTGGATCAGGCACACATGGGAGCTCGCGGGCTAAGGAGCGCCCGGTGAGGGGATCACGTGGCAGTGTGGAGGAGCACCGGTCGCGGCCCAGTAGGTGTCCAGGCAGGGACAGGAGACGTCCTTCCCGCACGAGAGCTGCTTCCTGGAGTGGCAGGCCCCTGGCTGATGTGGACCGTGGTGGATCTGGCAGGAGCAGTGCAGTGCGTCAGGTGAGGTCTGCTGGTTGTATGGGGTTTTGGCTGCGCACCCTGGCGACAGGGGTTTCTGCATGGGGGGTGGTCTGATGGAGGTCTGCTTGTGCTGTCTGACAGGGGAGCGCGGAGGTGGTGGTCCATGGTGCGAGCGGGGTGCAAGGAGAAGGAACGCCTGGGGGGCCCTCTTTGCCCCTGGGGGCGTTGTTGGGGGATGCAGCTCGCCAGCCTGGGTTGACGGACGTCCTGGGTGCTGGGTGTTCATCCGGGCCCTCTCAGGGGGCTGCGGTGTCGGGTGGGAGCGCGCTTGGCGGTTTGCAGGTGATTGGGCCGCTGATGTCCTGTTCTGTCCAGTTGCAGGTGGCTGATCCGGTGCCAGTGGTGAGGAGCGGGAGCGACCCGGCTGCGGATGTGCAGCGGCTTCCGGTGGCGGCGGAGCGTACTCCTGCAGAGCTGGGATCTGGCTCAGGAGGTACTGTGGGGTCTCAGACGGGAGAGGGTGGGTCTGGTGGACTTATGGGGGAAGTGTTGGGGGGTTGACCAGGCTGATTAGTACTATTAGGCAGTCAGGTGGGATGGTTGGGGGGCTTGATGAGGGGGCGGTCAGGGCATGGGCGGCGCATCTGCAGGCTGGGGGGACGGGAGGGGGGAATCGGGTGGGGGCGGTGCCGGGTGGGACCCGGTGGTGCAAGGGGGAGCTGTTGGGGTGGCTGCTTCGGCTGCCCCCCCGCTGGGTATTCCGGGGGTGGGGGTGGCGGGGGTTACGGGGTCAGGTTTTGTGACATCTGATGCGTCTTTGGGTGTTCCCGTGGGGGATGCGGTAATGGGCGGGGGTCTCCTGTTCCGGTGGGTGTTCCTGCTTCGGCATGTGGGGCTTCGTACCTGTGTTGGTCGGGTCCTCTGGGTTCTCATTTGAAGGCGGAGGTAAAAGAAAAGATTTGGAAGCAGGAGTATGTTGAACTTTACTCTTTGCTTCCTTTGGAGGATGCTCCTCCTGACAAGGAGGAGAAGGACGACGGGAAGAAGGAGGATCGCGAGAGGCATCGGTATAGTAGGATTCCCAAGGTTTTTGGGAACTGGATTAGGGCTTTCTCCGTTTTGGCCAGTGTCATGGGGGAGCGTTTTCCGCAAAAATGTTTCTCGCTTTTTTGTTACCAGGATGCCATATGGAGCGCTTGTCGCACTTATGGGGGTCTATCTTTGTGGCGTTATGACGAACAATTTCGTCAACGCATGGCGGTTCGCTCCTCCATGACATGGGACCAGATGGATATTGGCCTTTGGCTTTCTATTATGACGCGTCCTGCGACGTTCCAGGGTGGCTTGTCGTCGTTTCTGTCCAGCGCCGGGGTGTTGGGGCTCCCCGCCGTGTCAGCTGCTGCCCGTAGACCGGGGGTGTGCTGGCAATTCAACGAAGGGGCCTGCAAGTTTGGGCAGACCTGTCGTTTCCGCCATGAGTGCTCACACTGTGGGGGGACCCACTCCGTTTCCAAATGTTTTAAGCGCCGGTTGGAGCGTGACTGGGTTGAAAAAGGGGGCGACTCCGGTTCGCTTAAGCAGAATGCTCCCGTGGCTCGCCCGCTACCCTAATCGGGAGGCAGCGGCGCTGTTGGAGGAGGGTTTTTCGGAGGGTTTCCGCATTCCTTTCCGGGAGAGGGACGGTGTTTTTGTGTCGGGTAATTTGGGGTCGGCCCTGGCTCTCCCGGCAGTGGTGCAGGAGAAGCTGGACAAGGAAGTGGCTTTGGGCCGTATAGCGGGCCCCTTTTCTTCCCCCCCATTTCCAAATCTCAGGGTGTCGCCCTTGGGTGTGGTACCTAAAAGAGAGCCGGGCAAGTTTAGGATGATCCATCATTTATCGTTCCCCTTTGGGGGTTCGGTTAATGATGACATTGATCCTGAGGTGTGTAAGGTATCCTACGCCTCTTTTGATAAGGCGGTCCGTCTGGTCTCTCAAGCGGGTAAGGGGGCTTTGTTGGCGAAGGTGGATGTAGAATCCGCGTTTTGGCTACTCCCTGTCCATCCTTCCAGTCATCATTTGCTGGGGTGTTACTTTCAGGGGTCCTTTTACGTCGATTTGTCCCTGCCGATGGGGTGTTCCATCTCGTGTGCGTTTTTTGAGACCTTCAGCACGTTTCTGGAATGGGTAGTGAGGGTGGAGGCTGGTTGTAACTCCATCATTCACTATCTCAACGATTTCCTATGTGTCGGTCCGGGAGGGTCGGCGATTTGCACGTGGTTGTTGCGGACTTTGCAATGGGTGGCGGACGTTTTTGGGGTTCCTCTTGCGCCAGGGAAGACTGTTGGCCCGGTCACTTGTTTGTCCTTTTTGGGAATTGAATTGGATTCGGTCGCTATGTAGAGTAGGCTCCCTGTGGACAAATTGGATGAGCTTCGGGATTTGATACGGGCCTTTTTAGGGGTGCGGAAGGTGACCCTTAGGCAGCTGCAGTCCTTGTTAGGAAAACTGAACTTCACCTGCCGAATTCTGCCGATGGGGCGTGTTTTTAATCGGCGGCTTGCGCTGTTGACGGCGGGAGTGAAGCGGCCCCACCACTTCATTCGATTGACACAGGAGGTCCGGTCTGATTTGGAGGTGTGGGATGGTTTCTTACGGGATTTTAACGGCCGGTCGTGATGGCTGGATCCTGTGTCTTCGAATGATGAGGTGGGCCTGCAGACGGATGCGGCGGGTTCAGTTGGTTTTGGGGCGATCCTGGGTGAGGATTGGTGTATGGGTTGCTGGCCAGCCTGGTGGGTGAGCAGTGGTCTTACCTGTAATCTGGTGTTCCTTGAGTTGTTTCCCATCGTGGTGGCTCTGGAGCTTTGGGGGGATTCGCTGTGGATTCGCTGTGGTTTTCCACTGTGATAATTTAGGAGTGGTGGAAGTGGTCAACAACTTGACTGCATCATCCCTTCTGGTTCTGCGTTTGTTGCAGTGTCTGGTGCTGAGGTGTTTGCGCTTGAACCATGTGCCAGGGGTGCGGAATGTTGCGGCTGACGCCCTTTCTCGCTTACAGATGTCATTTCGGTTGGCGTGGCCAGCGGCGAAGGAGGTGGGCTCGGTCTGTCCGGAGTATCTGTGGGAACTTGGCAAGATGGAGTAGCTGCATGGATTCGGAATTCGGTGGCGCCGGCCACTTGGGCGCGGTACTCGAACGCCTTCAGTTATCTCAGGGCGTCTGGCGGGTTTGGTTTTTGGGTTTAGGCTCAGGGGTTTTAAGGATGTGACTAAGGACTTTAGGGTGCGCATGGCCTTGAAAGGGATGCACCTGGGAGTTCGGGTTCCGGATGCTCGACGGCCGGTTTCCCTTTCCTTGTTGTGCCAGCTGATGGGGGTTATTCCGTTGGTCTGCCTGTTGGATTACGAACGGCGTTTGTTCCGTGTGGCGTTTAGCTGGGCTTTCTTTGGTGCAATGAGGATAGGGGAATTGGTTAGTCGGAGTAGGGCTGCCCCCGGTGGGGTGGGGTGGGAGGATGTATTGCTGGGCGAGGGGGAAGTTCGTTTTCGGATCCGGAGGTCCAAAACGGACGTTATGGGTCGGGGGAGATGGGTGACGTTATTTGCTATTCCTTCTTCCAATGTATGTCCGGTGTCGCTGCTGCGGGATTTTTGGCGGTGCGTCCGGGAGTTGGGGGTCCCCTTCTGATTCATGCCACCGGCGTGCCTTTGACAAGGTATCAGTTTGTGGCGGTTTTTCGTGGTTGTTTGGCGTGTCTTGGTGTGCTGGTGGCGGAGTTTGGGGGGCACTCCTTCCGCATTGGGGCAGTGACCGAGGCATCCAGACTGGGTTTGCCGGAAGAGGTCGTACGCCGCATTGGGTGGTGGGAATCGGACAGGTTCTGGTTGTATGTTAGGCCGGAGAGGAACACTTATGTGTAGGTTAGGGCGGGTGGTTTTGTTTCATTGGGCGGGCTTCCGTGTTGTGTGTATATAAAAAAAAAAAAAAATCTTTTATACCCTCTTTGGGGTTGCAGTTGCTTGTGCCTGCCTATGGTGTGGGTCCTATGTTTTTGATGGGTGTCAGGGCTCATGTGTTTTTGTTTTTTCTAGGTGTTTCTCCAGCGAAGGTGTGGAAGTTAGGGCAGATTAGGTGAGGGGCAGAGTTAGGAAGAAAGCACCCGCCCTCCCTCCCTGTAGGCTGTGAGGCCGGGGGAGAATTTGCTGTTATTGGGATAATTAAGTTTTAGATGGGAGAAAAGAAAGGATGATGCTTCCGTAAGGGGAGAAAACAATGGAAAAGTTGCCCCGGACTTTGTTGCGGGAGGTGACGTTACCTGGTGGAGCCGAGTGTGGAATAGCCCAACTGGGGTAATTGGTTAAAAAGGTTGGTGATGAGTGATGGGCAAGACAAGTGTTAAGCATGAGCCCAGTTAAATTGGCCATGCAAAGGAGGGGTTATGATCAGGGCCGGCCCTTACATGGGTCCCGGTGGGGCAACAGACCCAGGCGGCACTTTGTCAGGGGCGGCAATTTGCTGCCCCAAGGCATGTTTAATTCCTGCGCCGCCGCCAGGTCTGTCAGCTTTTCAATGTGTCCCGGCCATCAGTGTCACTGTCAGCGGCCGGGAGGCCCTATGATCGCTCAGTGTTGATGCCTGGTGCTGGCTGCTTCACAGACACCAGGCTTGGCTCCGGATTGTGCTGCGCCTCACAGCCAACCCACACGCACGGAACTAAAGAGAGATAAACTGGGAGAGAGAGGAGCCGAGACAGAGATATACAGATACGTGAACTTTAACCCTCCAGGGATCAACTGTTATTTTAAAGATCCAGTGGTGTGTTTGACAAATGTGTTCCTTTGTTACATTTTTAAGTGGTGGAGATATACATTATACTATTTAGTAGTGTTGGTAAACTGTCAGTGATCAGTGAAAAAGGATCAAAGGATATAACAATTTAATTGTTTGAATGCTAGAGATGTTTCCAGTGCATTGTGAAACAATACACTGTAGGTGGCTCTAGCATCCAAAACGTTAATAAGAGAGTATATAGTGCTAAGATAAGAAGCAGGCATATGGAGTTATTGCAGATAGAGACAGATAGATAGATAGAAGGATGGAGGGACGGATGGACTGACAGAAACATAGAGCTGGTAGATATTTAGTAAATATGGTGGTTACACAGGGATGGGCAGATAGTTGTTTTGTAACGTAAGCTGTTTATGAACACAAGACCCCAACATCATATTTACTGGCTGAAATATAGCCCCATTGACTTAATCTCTGTCTATGGACACAAGACCCCAACATCATCTTTACTGGCTGAAATAATTTCAGCCAGTAAATATGATGTTGGGGTCTTTGTCTATAGACAGCTTAAGTCACCAGGGGCTGTTAATATGCACTGTGATTTACAATATGTCTGTAGACACCAACCAAGTGTAAGATCATAACCGATATTTAGACTAAATATGGATGTGGGCGTGTTTTGGTGGGTGTGGTTTGGGGGGCAGCATTTCATCCTTGGACCCAGGCAGCACAATCTCTTGGGCCGGCACTGGTTATGATTGTTTTACAGGTTTAACAATAAAGAAAATGTTGATGTTAAACAGGAGTTTAAACAAAAGGTTTTAAGTAAAAATGTAATTTTTAAGATGTTGGGTTTAATAAACCGTCTGTTCATACCCAAAAAGAATTTGTGTTTCCGTGTCTTTTTTGGTTATGGACTATCCCCAGTCCTTCTTCATGATAGATGACAGACTTCACAGCAGTGTGCAGAGTCACACCAGGAAAAGACATCATCTGCATCTGTAAGTAGCCTCTTTGTAATTTAATCAATTGCAGCTGTAGGTCAGAGATTAAGTGGAATGCCTTATTTCTCAGAATAATGAAAAGTTAATTAAAGCCCAGTCAGAATGGAGAACAGAACGTAATCTTTAAGAAAGAGTACAATACAAGCAGACTGTTTTGTGAATAAAAATGTGAAAAGAAAAGAAGCATCTCACAGACAACAGGACTAATAAATTGTACAGCAACCCCGAGATATGGGGGAGACACCAAGAAAGATGTCACCAAGAAAATGCCTTGGTGGAGCATCTGGAGAAGTATAATGTAAAGTTATAAGAACTCACACACAACAGGACTAATGGATTGTATAGAAGTCCTGAGATATGCTGGAAACAAGGTAAAGAGTTCTGACATTGTTCCAAGCACTGCCCCAGAGACTGTCCTTGAATCTGGACTGGAGACCTTCCAAATAAACACTAGTAGTGCTATAGATTCCTCAGTAATTATGTCATTGGCTTTTTGTGGTCACATGTCCCAGTCACAGACTACCATGGATCTTGATGTGGCCCCATCTCAGTTTCTTCCTTGAACCTTCTCCCATTCACCATCATAGTGTTACAGCTTACATTGGTTTCAGCGTCATCTACAGGTGCGAGGCTTCAAGCATGCAGCAAGCCTCTGTTTTATGTGTTTGCTTCCTGTAGTCTCCTCCTACCTACTTCCTCCTACCTAATTCCTCCCTCTGAGCTGCTCCTCCTACCTACTTCTTGTGGAGGGGTTTAAAAGGCAGACTGAGTCCTGATTCAGTTGCCCTTGCATTGTTGTTTATAGCAGTTCTATTACCTTGGGCTCTGTTTATGACCTGGTTAGTCTTCCATCCAACCTGGTGCTGACCTGTGGCCCTGTCTGACTAATATTTTGCTTATCCCTATAGTGGACACCCAGCCTGGTGCAGACCTGTGGCTCTGGCTGACTACCTGAACTGTGTATGACCTGGCTTGTCTAACTACCCACTCTGGTGCTGACTTGTGGCTCTGTCTGACTACTCTTACGTTTGTTCCTTGTACCTAGCAGACACCCAGCCTAGTGCAGACCTGAGGCTCTGGTAGACCAGCTCTGATACTGACTGCAGGCAAGTCAGCTATCTAGTTCCCATTCTGACTGCAGGTGTGAGTCAGAGTTCGCTCCATTCTGACTGGGTGAGTCAGATATTGCTCCCTACTGACTGCAGGCTTGAGTCGGTACGCTTGCTACGTCGGATCAAGATCCTGTATTCCTGTTCCTGCTCCTGACTCCAGCAGAGACTACCAGTGGCTTAGGCCTAGTCTCCAGCAGATTGGTCAGGCTCGGTAGCCTACTATTCCTGATATCAGTGCTCGCTGTCCTGTAACCATCTGCTTGTTCCTGCTGTATATATTGTATATATTTTACTTACCTTTCGGTTGTCAATAAATTGCAATTAACTATACCGTACTGACTCTTGAACTTCTCTGGGAACTGTGACACATAGTCCCTGTCCCCTTCCCTATCTCAAACCATGCCCAGGTTACTTCTGTAGTCCCAGCTGCTTCTAATAATATTGTAAAATATACAGATGTAAATAATGCTAGTTGTGTTGTGGGGAGGGAGATTACTCCTCTTGTCCTGTCTATACCCTCCATCTTTGGTGTTTGGGCAGTGGGAGGGGGGTTGAAATTAGCTAGTGATGTTCTGTCTGAGAATGAGAGTCCCATTAGAAGGAATGTATTAAAGCTTAGACATGTTGCTAAGTCATTGCCCACTGAGAGGAAAGAAGTGAGGGCATGGGGTTCTGTGTCATGCACCTTGTTTTTGCTTGGATCTGATTCCTGTCCTCATTGCTTCAGCCACCCTATTTAGCTACCTTTCCGCTATTTCTCCTTGCCGAGTCTATGAGCTTCCTGGTTGTTGTGTTGAGACTCAGTTGTTTATCAGAAGATTTGACCTTGTTTGTTTCCTAGATACTAAAGAGACTCCATCAGCCATGACTCTAGCTAGTCCAACTTCACCTTCAGCTCTTGTAATTTAGTACTTCTCATGCTTTCAGCTTATTGGTTGTTTGTTCCTAATACCTCCACTCCAGCTGTTTGCCTGACTCAGGTGTGGTACTCCATCACAAGGGAACACTGCAGCACATTCAGCCTAGTTGTCTCCTTCTCTCCAGCTCCAGCCTGTATTCCCCTTCACAGCTATGCTCCAACCTCAGCAGCAGTAAGATTTGATTTTGATTTCCACTCCTCTCGCAGTTCACCTGATTCAGGCCTAATATGACAATGGCGGGTGGGCACAGTTTCACCTTTTGCTACCTGCAGTTCGTCCTTTCTGGCTTCCCAGTCAGTGATCTTGCTACCGTAAACCGCTCAATGTGCTCATTCTGGTCCATCACCAACTCAACCTAAGGTTTGGACAATATAGCTTTGTGGATGGGTTCAGTTTGTGGATGGGCTCAGTTTCACCTTCAGCCTTATTAATTATTCTTGATCCAAAGTCTGCATTGCTGATGAAAGAATTAATGAATATTCTTATTTATATAGTGCCCAAGAGTACACAGCACTTTACAATTTAAGGGTTTCAACAGCACAGGGTTACAAGTGTGTTTCATAGTGAAACACTGGATGCAGGGTACCTACTTGAAAGCTTGAAATCTAAAGTGATACAGGGAGACTTACAGAGTGCATAAGAATTAATTGCGGAATACACTACTAGAGTTTTAGTCAGGATAGGGGGACATAAATTAAATTATAAGAGCCTTGGATATACAAAGTAGGTGCCTTCTAGCTTGCTAAAGCCTTGTTAAGGAGGGCTGATCATAAGTGGCAGGATGGGATATGGAGGAAGATCAGAGTGGAGATGTAGGAAGGGGAATGGAGAGAAGGGTATTGAGAGAGAAAGAAAAACACTATTTTTTAAAATATCCAGAGCCTATGCGCCATCCAGTCTGAAAAATCTGAGAGGCTATATGTGACATTAGACTGAAAATCAGGACTCAATTAAGGTGCAGATAATTAAAGCTTGGTGCCATCGGCATAGAGGAGATATTTGAGTCAGAATGAGTTAATAAGTTTATCAAGTGTTATTGTGTATAGAAAGCACAGAAGAGGTCATAGAAGCTAACCTTGCAGAACACCAACAGAGATGTGGATGAGATAGGACAAAGAGGTGGCAATGTAGACACCTTATGGATCCTTAATTAGTGTCACATTTGTGGATCGCAACCCCTTGTCTCTGTGCTCTCTTCCTATTGGCTCACCTGTGTTTATCTACTTGCCTTCTGGTCAGGTAGTTGCACATTCTGTGAACCAGTTCCACTCATTGTGTATTGATCTGCTTGTTTCCTGACTCCTGTGTATGACTATCTTGTCCTGACTACTCTTTGTCTCCTGATTTGGCTGTTGTATGATATCCTGTTATAGATATGTTATATCAATTTGCACTAAGATTTGGCTCCTGTTCTGGATTCTGATTTGACTTTCTGTGACCACCCACTTTCTTGCTGATTTTTTATTCTAATTTGCCTGCTTGTTACCAACCTGACTATCACTACTTCTGCTCCTGCTTCCCTCTGCCTTCACTAAACATTCGAGGAAGCAGCACCTGTGTATCTCCTGGGGTTCTTGCTTCTGCCCTCCAGCAGTGAGATTGAGTGACTTGAAGTTACATATGAAGCGGAGAGAGGAGTCAGGGATTGCAGAAGAAGCATCAGCAGCTCTCAATATTAAAAGATGGTGATCAGATAGTGGAAAAGGGGAGATATTGAAATCAGAGAGTGCATAACCTCTAGTGAACATAAGATCTATGTAATGACCATCCCTGTGAGTCCTACCAGGAGTCCACTGGTGTAATCCAAATGCAGATATTAGAGAGAGAAAGTGGACTGCCCAAGAGACAGAGGATCATCCACATGGCAGCTGAAGCACCCAGAAAAAGGGATGGTGTGTCTGATGATAGGAAAAAGGAAATTGGTGTACATGTGAAGACAGGTGGGCTCTACAGAACCACAAACTGTAATATGGACAGCATGTGATTCAAAAGAGGAGAAGCAGAGTGAGGTAGGGGCAAACGGTAATAAAAGCAGCTTTTATTGGAACCAACAATACAGACACCGGGCACCCACATCGTACGCGTTTTGCACAAAACTGTGCTTACTCATAGATCTAGCTTGTCTATCTTTTCTCCATTTCTGTAGTTGTTACAATCATTTTAATACAGGCAAAAAAAATATAGATTGCAGATGGTGTCATTTTGTACATGTGGCACTCCCTAAAGTAGTTAAACTTATACCAATTAGGAGCCGTTTTTCTTGGAAGAGCATTAGCTAATGGGTACAATAGTAAATTCCATAGTTTCCAGTGTGGAAATGTAAAATAATGTCTGTTTTTTTCATTAGCACCAACTTCTGGAAAGTTTTGTGCATATCAAGCTAGGGATGGAAAGGAAATAACTCATCATTTGATGCAGCTGGATATCTATTTTAAGTAAATGTATGCTTTTATGGGGTTATATTGATGTTATTGGGTAATTATATGTTCAGACTATAAATAGTGTATTCTGTTATCTAAACTTCTGTTATGTGCTGTTACAATCTAAGCCAGGGCAAGGACATACATTTGTACACATATAGGTATTGGTTCAAAATGTACTCAGGAGAAATGTGGCATTTATATTTCATACTTTTTGGTTTGCTAGTCTAAGCTTGTTTGAAATATTGTGTTTTCTGAACAGCCCTATTTCAACAAAATGTCCTTGCATCATCATTTAATGTAGGAAGAAACTTCAGCCATTTTGTTATTCATGTTAGTGTACTTTCAGATAATATATAATTTTAAATAGTTATTGAATTGATTTATGGTAGTTTAACCATGTAATCAGTGGAATGTGCATTTTAGTTCCCAGTTGAAAATACTCTATTGTGCTCCTATAATTAGGGGTCTGTGCAAGCCAGGCATGTAGGTAAAATTATACATATTTATAATTCTACATATTTGATATTTAGTACTTGGTGTGGTTCAGGGCTTTTAAAAATAATTAAAATTTTCACGACCAGCTTTAATGTTTTTGACCCATAGTGTATGATATTAGCAAAATAAGTAATGTCACACGATGTATAATTTACTTCAAATGTGGCACCGTGAAAAAGATGAATTTGTTCTGAAAAATATATATATATATTTATATATAGTTTTCAATGTATAACTATAGGTTTCAAGATATTTTGCTTTGTCACTTTAGGCAAATTAGCAGGAACTTCCTGGTGAGAAGTGGCAGTTGGGAGGGAGAGTGGAATGTTAGTATCTAACACCAGGTTGTACCAGTCAGTACTGCCTAATTTGTATAAACTGATAAATAAATAAAGCCTAATTTATTGTAAACTATAGTTTTAAATAAAGAATGGCTAACATATAATACAAATGATTGTAAAGTATTATACTTCAACCCTTTGAGTGCCAGAGGGACATTCAACAAATTGCTTTACAATGCATTGCATGCCCCTCTGGCACTCAAAGGGTTAAGGACCCAGGGGTGTCCAGTGATTTCCTTCTCAATACGTTATGCACCCCCTGGTCCTTAGTGGATTAAGAAGCACTCTCCTAAAGATGATCACTGAAATATGTTAACTTTATCACAAAAAAAACAATTATTAAGTTATACAGCAATGTTATTTATTTTAAACAAAATATAATGTGTCAAACAGTGACAGTGAGCTAGTTTAATAGTCACCCAACCCCCACCCTCCCAAACACTTCATCCAAAAGTACTCCCAGTTCCCTCTGCTACACCTAACACTACTAAAACAACCCCCCAAATCCTACCACTAACCTATGACCCATACCTCCTTTTTTTTTGGCTGGTAGTGTTTTTTTGGGGGGTAGGATGTTTGTTCTTTTATTTTAGTTATTTTTTTGAGAGTTAGATGAATTGATATGGGAGCTTTGTCCCCCATATAAATTCATCCATACGTTACTAGTCTAGGAGTGCCTGGTTTCACATAAGTGTGTGTATTTTCACTACTTTTCTATTGCCACAATGGCGATTTGTAACACGTGTTAGAGACTCAAAGCTTATGTTTGGTAGTTGCTGAATAACCTGCAGAAAAGGCATTCCTTTAACACATGTTAACAGCCACTGCATACAGTAGAATGGCAAATGGATGTGCTGTTCCATTGATTTCAATGTAGAGCCCACCGTGAGTTTTTAACTGGCAGTAGTTTGTCATAGTGCTAGTAATAGCATATCAAACTGTTACTTAAAACTACAGCCGCTATTTTCTTTTTTTCATAACAGCCCTAATAAAATCAAGCCCTTGGTATGAAAGTAATAAAACTCAATTATTTGAATCACAAGATATTTAACTTGAACTTTGTGTTCTTGCCTTCACAGGGGGTGGTGCAGTTTGATTTAGAATGCTTCAAGAAGTATGGAAAGATTTGGGGGTGAGTTCAAAATGCAGAAGTAAGACAAATTATTCTGTTGCCTTCGCTGTTCGCTTTATAAAATGGTCTGTAGGAGTATTTGACTAATAAGGGATCTTGCTGACTGAATGGGAACCATACAGTCAGAGGCTGCACTTGATCATGATTGCCTTCAAAAAGATCAACAAACCAGTAATATGATGCAGTTTATTTATTGTCTTTATAAGGGATCAGCATTCATACTCTCTATTGCCATTCAGTATAAAATGGCCTTGTGTTTCACAGGCATATCAAATACAGGAAAGGCAAGACTTAACATTACCAATCCCAGGGACATAGATCATTTCCACACAGACTTGATTCAGTAAAACTAATATCATGAAAAGCAAAGCAATAGAGACATACTTACAGGGGCGGATTGTAGAGGAATACCAGCCCGGGCATTTTTTTTTTTTTTTAAAGCAGCCCACTAGCTGCACAGATGTCCCTATTGACGCCCCCTTGTGGTCCCTGTGCGGCATCGAAGGCTGTCACAGAGAGTGTCTGTGCCAGTGGCAACACAGACCTCTCTTTCAAAATATCGTGGGATGATGAGGTGAGATCCTCTGATCTCCCCCACCGGCCCATGATCTAGTGGCCCACGGGGGGATGCCCGATCCCCCGATAGGACAATCCGCCCATGCATACTTACTGCCAAAGTGCCACTCAGTATTGAGTCCTGGTATCATTGACTACAACCTATGTATCAAGAAGGCTTCTCTTTTATTCTTCAAATTAACATGATCTCTCCCTCTCAACTGAACCTTAACCACGTCAATTGTCATTATTTTTTTAAATACATTTCTGCAAAGTGGCACTCTATTAAATTATTATGGAGATCTCAATCTGTTGTGACTGTATAAAAACTATTTCACCACCCTTATTCTACATTCTAGCAGCTGTATTGTGCAGTCAGCATATTGTCTATGATAAACATTTGCATAAATACACAATAACTGGTGTATTACAGTTAATACAATCTTTTATAATAAAGGTTTGCCCTGTAACAGTATGTATGTATGTATATTTTTATTTATATAGTACCAACAGGTATACTTAGCACTTTACAGTTTACTGCATAGAGGGGGTACAATAAGTACAGTAATTAAGTGGTTATATAGACAATCATAAGTGGAATACCAGGTGAGTATACATTAGGATAGGAGGTCGTGCCCCTTATAGCTTACAGTCTAGGTATAGGATGGGTGACATACAAATACATGCAGGTATAGGAGGAAGTGCAATTTTTGACAGTTCTGCTCATGAGATAGGGTTTACATTTTACGGTAGTGCTACATTTAAATGGTGCTCTTTTAGCTTGGATTTGAAGTTGTTGAGGCTTGCGAATGCTGGGCAGCAGGGAGTTCTAGGGGTTGGGAGGACAAGGGGAAAAAGACTTCAGTCATAATACAGCGATAGAGTTTAAAGGAGCAGGTATATGGTGGGATATCAAAGATGAAATATCAGGTGGGGACGTGTGTTGTAGAGCCTTGAATGTAATAAGTTCCGTTATGGAAAGCCATCACAATGATTTTAAAAATGTAGGGTAAAGTGATGCTCTGGAGGAGAAGAAAAGTATTCTGGTGGCTGAGTTAAGGATTGATTGGAGAGGAGTGATGCTGGATAGCAGGCAGACCAATAAGTAAAGAGTTGCAGTAATCCAGGTGGGAAAGGATAAGAACATATATAACAGTTTGTGTTGTAGAATGAGAAAGAAATGGGAGGATTTTTGCTAAATTTCAAAGAAAGAAGCAACAGGTTTTTTGCTACTTCTTTAATGTGGATGGTAAAGGAAATAGAAGAGTCCATAGTTACCCCGAGGCAGTGTGCCTTATACAGAGGGTAAATCGTGAAGCTAAGTAATATAAATAATAACACGCTCATACACCGATGTATAGGCATAAAAATACCTCAAAAACTTGACTTCTTTTCATTCTTATGCCGGATCAGAAGGCTGCAGCTATCAGGTGTTGGTCGTTCTGGTTCTCCACACTCCGGAAATGGAATGCTAGTAAATAGAAAGATTCGGACGCACACTGATGTCGTCAATTATATCTTCAAAGTATAAAAATAACTTCTTTATTTGTCATATGAAGCAATAAAAACATATAAAACATGCTGTACAGGGTGTGAGTGAGGCAAGACATATGGTGACCCCCTCAACAATCTGACGTGTTTCGCACTAATAGCACTTACTCATAGACTGCAGACTTAATAAATACACGTTCACAGTGAAAAGGTGATAGGTTAAAAACTTAAAACGGGACCAACCCGTAATCAAGGACTCCTCCTTGGACCCGGGTACCCCAACGGTTGAACCCTGAGTGGGACATTAGCCATATTTTTTTTAACCTCTCCACTTCTTTCTTTCTTTCTTTTTTTTTTTTTTGTGTAGGGGTGGCTTTGTCCCACATTCATTAGTTTGACCTGTGTTTGTACCCATATGTCATGGCTGCTTGCCTATGTTGAGTGTCCCCCATTAATATGGATGTAGGTTTATGCAGAGGTAGATTTAGGTCAAAGTATATACTGCATGTGTAGCCCAACAATGTACCCTTATTGGGCTCGTTGTTTATTTAAATTTTACTAATAATAAATTATATATTTATTTTTTAATTTTATATATATATATATATATATATATATATATATATATATATATATATATAATATGTACATTTTTTCAAACCAAGTTCTGTATGTAATATTTGTTTGTGTTTTGGGCTTGAGCGCATGAAGGTTATTTTGGGCTTTAGGTTACGTATACATGCAGTACATCCTCAAATGGATCCACATTTATTTACGTAGGTATCTAGACACACGTGTGTATTTTTGTGCACGCTTGTATTATTATTGGTATTATCAATCTGGTCTCTATTTGTCTATTCCAATGTATGTAATTTAAGTATATTTAGGGGGGGCTCTTCCATTCAGGCAGTCAGCTTAACGAGTGTCCTGAGGTATTAATAATATCTTTCTCTTTTTTCTTTTTCTCCACGTATTGCTGTTCCTGTCAAATTTCCAGTGGGTACACAAGTATCTATTTGGACATGTATGCTTTTGTAATGACATGTTGGGGGGGAGGAGTCCTTGATTATGGGTTGGTCCCATTTTAAGTTTTTAAGCTATCACCTTTTCACTGTGGGTATATTAGGAAGGTGTATTTGTTAAGTCTGCAGTCTATGAGTAAGCGCTATTAGCGCAAAACACGTCAGATTGTTGAGGGGGGGGTCTCTTTTTCCCCATATGTCTTGGCTCACTCACACCCTGTACTGCATGTTTATATGTTTTTATTGCTTCATATGACAAATAAAGAAGTTATTTTTATACTTTGAAGATATCATTGACGACATCAGTGTGCTGCCGAATCTTTGTATTTAAATTGTGGCGCTCTCAACAGTTATAGAAAACTGTGGTATTGTGCAGGATTTCGGTGGAAAAACATATTAAGTTTTAAGTGACTATGAGCCATCCAGTAAGAGAGCAGTAAGGCATTCTGAGAACCTCTGCTATATTTCAGGTGATTGTGAGGGTTTGGAGAGATACATTTATGTATCATTTGCATAAAGATGCTAGTTAAAGCAAAAGGATTTTATTAATTTCCCCAGAGAAAGGGTATACAGAGAGAATAGAAGTGGGCCTAAAACAGAGCTTTGGGATATGCCTGTTGAGAGGGGGGATAGAAGGTGAGGAGGTTTTGGTATATGACATAGAGAAAGATAGTTGAGAGAGAGATGCTAGAAACTAGGAATGTGCCAGGCCACAAATGGCAAGAGATTGGAGTACCTGGTAGAGAAGTGTATAGTCGACTATGTTGAATTTGGCTGATAGGTCAAGGAGGATAAGAAGTGAGAAATGCACTATGCAATATGGAGATTGATTGTTACTTTCATAAAGGCAGTTTCTGTAGAGATAGTGGGCCAAATGCCAGACTGCAGCAGGTCCAAAGTATTATAGGAGTTGAAAAAGGTGAGTAGACAAGAGTAGACTCAAGGAGTTTTGAGACAAAGGGCAAGAGTGATATTGGGCAGTAGTTGCATGGGGCGGTGAGGTCTAATGAGCTTTTCTTGAGGAATGGAGATACTATTGTATTTTTGAAGGAGGATGGGAAGATGCCAGAGGATAGGAAGGAGTTAAATACACTAGTATGGGACTAATATGGATGACAGAGGAATTAGGAGATGGTATAGGATCAATTGAGCATGTTGTGGGTGGTGAAGTGGACAGCAAAGAGTAGACCTCTACTTCTGTGATCAAAGCAAAATAATCAAATAAGCAGGATGGAGGATCAGGAAGATACAAATCTGGAGATTTAAAGGGTGGGATTATTTTATGTATTGTGTCAATCATGTGTTTGAAGAATTCTGCAAAGGCTAGAGGGGTAAGAGAGGGGAGGGAGAAAGATGGAAGGGAGGGGTGAAGGAGAGAGTTGAAGATGGAGAAAAGGCAGCATGGGTTAGATTTGTGAATATTGATTAGTGAAGAGTAATTGTGTTGTTTGTCAGTGGGTAGAGTGGTGTTCAAGCAAGACAGGAGGAATTTGCAGTGGATGAATTCTTCATGAGACCAAGACTTCTTCCACAAGCATTCAGCAGTGCAGGTACAATGAAACTGAAATTCCTTGGGGGGAGATGCACTAAGTTTCGATGCTGTGGCAATGTGTATCTATGGAGCACATTGTCTTGGAGATGGAGACACACATCACCATATGCATTAAGAATTAAGTATCGGGGGGGTTGAATTCAATAAATACCATAAAATCCTGTCAAGCAGCTGGAGATGTGGAAGGGGTGCCATCCCTTACATATTGCCAGCAGATCGACAACCTTGATGTCTGGGAACATTCTTTCTGCTCCTCTGCTTGTCCACTGGGGAATCAGAGAGGATTCTCTCAAACTTCATTCAGAACCACAACAGCTCCTGTAAACCTTTCAGTGCCATAGGGATGTGCATTGTACACCCCTTTGGCACTGAAAGGGTTTAAAATGTACTATTAACAGCTATTTTGTTCTTAATATTTCTCTAATTTAAAATGTAACTCATAATTAAGAGAAAAAATATGTTGTGACACCAGGTTTCAAACCCGGTTTCAGGGTATGTGGAATCAACATCTAACCCACTAGGCTACAGTACTTTTTCTACTAATATCTATTCTGTTGTACCCTTTCTTACTGGCGCTAAGAGTAATTTCTATTCAGCTTTTCACAAAGACTTATTTTCTCAGGCTCTTTGATGACCTTTGGCTTTAGATTCAATTATGTTTTACCCTTTCACAACCTGCCATGTATAGAATGTGACACAATCTACAAAGGGGCACTCATAGGGCAATACTATAGTACTCTGCAAAAAACTCCCACCTTAATACCAGAATACTCCCAATAATATTGACCGTAAATGATGGACCACTAGAGCAGATGGAGGATATTGACTGCCTCCACTCAGTCCCACAGGCAAAATACACTGCTGCTTCACCAAGGATCGGAAGGTCGAGCAATCCACCCTCAGAATAATGCAACAAAGAAAACATAGATGGGAGTGCTGGTGTGTAGAAAGTATAAGTTCCACAGCATCATCAACAATTAATCACTTATTGAGTAATAGAGCCGGCTATCCAAGAACAAGCCAGTCAATGTGCATGCAGGGACTGCAACCTGCCATGCTCTGGGTATACAGCTCTATCAGGTCCGGACTGTGTGATACTAAAAATAAAAACAAAGAAACTACACTGTGATACATATAATTATAAAATAAGACTAAACATGTATTATTATAGTCACACATTTTTTTGCACGTTAGCTATTTAACCTGATGAAAGATCACTTTGTGCTCAGAAATGAGTTATTACAGCTTTTATTTATGTGACTATATTGTACTTTCTACACACCAGCACCCCATCTGTGTTTTCTTTGATGTATAGAATTTAATATTATAATTTGCAGCAGGCTACTTGAGTTGATCTCTTCCTTATAGCAGTAGTAGCAGCAGCAGGTACATTGTGTTAAAAAGAAGACAGCATGAGCATGCCCCTTAGAAAGCATAGTAAGAAAACACTGTATACTATGTGCTGTATTCATCATATCAGGCACCCAGCTTGGAGAAGCATCTGCTGCTTCGCCAAGTGGGATCTTTTCTAGCAGTGGATGCTTTGCCAAGCTGAGTGCCTGCTTGGTGAATCATCCTCTGCCAGAGGAGACCCTGCTTCACAAAGCAGTGGATGCTTTATGAAGCTGGGTGCCTGATATGATGAACGAAGCACAGAGTATACAGTGTTTTCTCATAAGGTTTTCCAAGGGGCATGTCCATACTGTTTGACATTAGCTTAATGTGCCACTGCTGCTGCTATTGCTGATATAAGGGTGACAGCAACTCAAGCAGCCTTGCTGAAAATTATCACGTTACATTCTATACATGACAGGTAGTGAAAGAGTAAAACATAATTGTATCTAAAGCCAAAGTTCATCAAAGAGCCTGGGAAAATAAGTATTTTTGAAAAGCTGAAAATAAATTAACCCTGGAGCTATGAAGAAACAGTGTAATAGAATAGATATGAATACAAATAAAGATAAAGGGGTCTATATAACAGCATCTAGAGAAAGCACAGTTTGTAGCCTAGTGGGTGAGATACTGGTTCCACATACCCTAGGGCCTAAAAAAAGGGTTTGAATCCTGCTGACACAATTTGTTTTCATAATTATGAGTTAACATTTTAAATTAAATAAATATTAGCAAAACAACAAACTGTTGTTAATAGTGCAGCTTTTAACTCTTTCAGTGCCACAGGGCTGTGCAATGCTATGGCACTGAAAGGGTTAAGGGATGGCAGCTGCTGTCTCTGCTCCTTATCAGAAACATCAAACTGTCCACTGGCTCCATAGAGAGCTGCAGGGAGCCTCAGACAGGAGATGTTGGGACCGTGAACTCTGACAGCAGAGGCAGCTTTCAGTGTTTAGTTCATGTGGCAAACAGCTATATCCTATAATATAAAAGGCCAGAATGTTGTCCGATGCAGTCATCCGCAGTAGGGACTGCCCAAACGCACAGAATGCTGGGAGCATTCTGTCCCCAGCGTTCTGTGCGTTCGTGCAGTCTCTACTGCGCATAACTGCATCGCATACGCCGCTAGTGAGGAGGCGGCAGTAAGCAGAACAGGACCGACCTCTTTACCTCACAGGATCTTGGCCCATTTATATGAGCTTTTACACTAGTTAACATATAAAAACACCTCCAAGAAACGAAAAAGGCTCATTATCCTGCATTTTTATAAGGCAATGAGCCATTGTTGACGTGTTAAGTGCAAAATTGTAAACCTGTCAAAGCAATGGCAGATTGATGGCGATGTGGGTGGATTGGTGGTTAATTGATGGGGATATGATGGAGATGTGCCTTCAACAGAGATACTACACAGCATCGCATTCTGAGCCCTTATCGAACTTTAGCGCATCTCCCGCTGGTCTCTTCCATTCGACCACATGTTATGCAAAGAGTTGCAATACATTTAAAAACATCTGCTATTATGATTTGCTAGGATGCATCACTCCCTGTGCGCGTAACATGGACTCAGACAGCACTAATTAACACTCACGGACACGGACTCAGACAGCACTAATTAACACTCACAGACACGGACTCAGACAGCACTAATTAACACTCATGGATGGACTCAGACAGCACTAATTAACACTCACTAATTAACATGCACGGACACTCAGAAGGGGGTCCACGTCCCTTGCCCTGTGAAGATATTTTTATTTCTATCCTACAAACGCTTCTGCATGACCTAGACCCCGTTGACGAGCTTTAACCAAGTTCTTTAATATTTATCTAATTGCTATTAATACTTCCACTGCAAACATGACAATAGAAATTATGTTCTCACCCTTCTATAAAACTGGAAACAAGGATATTTAACTATTTAACATGTTTTACTATATTCTAAACTATAACTGGTAGGGAAGGTAAGTATTATATTTTCCTCATTAGAGGACATCTTAGGTTTAAATCATTGTAAATCATTTTTATTATTTTACCCCTTCCAATGCCCATGTAACAACTATCTCTGGATGACTCCTAGAAATTAAGTTTTAGAGTTTTAAATAATCTATTTAAGAAAAACAGTTTCCTGGGTAAAAATTTATTTTAAGGCAGAAAAAAGGTTATTTGGGTAGATTTTTAACTAAGTCTTGGATGTCAGCTTTGTGCATGCAAAAACATTGTCCTTACTAGCCATTTCCTATACTTGCTACAGTTTATTATGTATGAAGATCCCCCATAATGGTCAGAATCAATTAATTTAGAGTAAATCTGTGAAAATGTCACTGTACCTGATAGCCAGGCTTGGCTGGAGTACAAGTGCAGGGTGGAGCACACCTGTGCAGAACCTCAATTGCAGAGGACCTGAGTATGGGGATAGAGACCCCCACCACCACCACCATGAGTGTCTGCACAAAAGGCAGCCTGGGTGACCTTGTGCTGGAGACAAGGTTGAGGCTTGGTGCTGGAGACAAGGAGGTGGCTTGGTGCTGGAGACAAGGCAGCAGCCTTGTGCTGGAAACAAAACAGTGGCCAGGTCCTGGAGACAAGGAGATAAGATGGCAGTCTAGTGCTGGAGACAAGGCTGAGACCTGGAGGGCCTGGTGCTGAAGATAAGGCTGTGGCCTGGAGGGGCTGGTGCTGAAGGTAAGGCTTCAGCCTAGAGGAACTGGTGCTGGAGACAAGGATGCAGCTTGGAGGGCCTGGGCCTGGAGACAAGGCTGCAGCCTGGAGGGCCTGATGCTGTAGCAAGGTGGCAGCTTGGAGGACCTGGTCCTGGAGACAAGGTGGTGACCTGGAGTACCTGATCCTGGAGACAAGGCTGCAGCTTAGAGAACCTGGTACTGGAGACATGGTGCGGCCTGGAGGACCTGGTCCTGGAGACACATGGCCAGACATCACCATATCATCACCCCTTAGTGTATCTCCCCAGGAATTTCCATTCCACTGCTACATGGGAAACTTTTGTTATAAATATTTTTTTTAACTGTAATACTTTGTTCATTGTGTAGTTAGACACATCTGTTATGCCATAAACAATATGTTGGCTGCATAATACATCAGCAGCTATGGAAAATGTAAATGCAAAATACAATCTCAAAACATTTGAGTGCCATTTTGTAAATATGTCTATACTTATAAAAAAGAAAGTCTCATGATCTAGGGTTTGTAAAGTTTCTGATTCCATGTGTAACATATCCCTGGACTGTCAGTGGGTGTAGTTAGACACATGGGGGCAGAGCTAAATGCTAGATAGCAGGAAGTTGGACCATAACAACTAAGCAAAGAGGTAGGGACATCGGAGGGATTACATAGGATAGGCTAGTGCAATGACGTCAATGCCAATGCACTACCACTACCTGGTCCCTCCTTTCTCCTGCACTACATGCGCAAAGTAACATCTCTGACTTATATTGCACACTTCGGTCACTCGCCAGTAACACCAGAACCACAAGGAGCACATGCTTCCATGACTGATAGGTAGCATGCGCATGCCCCCACAGAAGACAGAGGCAGAACTGTGAATGCAGACAAGAGCCCAGCAACGCAGAGGGTTAATAAAACTACATAAGAGAAGGCAAGTAATTAACAGAGGTTAGCCACGTTCCTGGCACTAGGAGATGTAGGTCACAAGATGGCCATGAAGCACCCTGATGTTCTTCATACTACCAGCATCTATCCATGCCTCAAAAATGGAAGCCACCCAGTTCCTGGTGATATATATATCCAACCAGGTGTTATGTCATTGAGGAGGCTACCAAAGTTACAGTTCAAAAAGTTATTTATACAAAATATCACTAGGTTAATCATAGCCCACTCACCATCTTTCCTGGCCAGATGTGTTACATTCTGACAAGAAGATGCACAGTAGATAGATACATCTTGATCATCTTTATCTGAAGGTCAGTTTAAACCTCTTCCACCTCTCCACCCTTCTAAAACACAGCTTCACCTTATCCTCCAATTCCAAATAACATACTTGCCATAGCCAAATCCAACCCCTAAACTTTCTGTGTTGTCCTCCTGGAAACCATCCAGGAGGGAGATACACTCACCGTCTTTCCCCATCCAGAAAACTTTACTCTTCTGCAGATTCGCACATATAGCAAGAGGAGGCTACCTTGCCTGATGCCAGAACTGTGTTTGGCAAGAAAGGTGACCCACCAAAATCAAAAGTATAAAGGGTGCTTCAATTTCAACCAGGAGAATGTGCTAAGGTGTATTGAAGAAATGTCTTATATAATAGTCTTTGAAGAAGTGGCGGTCTAACACCACAAAACACGTTAGACCTTATTTTATTGTTACTTTCCATGACATGGATGTTTTATAAATAAAACAAATTTTTATAATTGATTTTTGTGGAGCCGCTACCTGTTTGTTGTGAACCTTGGGATTGTTAGAGTGGGTGTATATAGACCCGCTGGCTGATCACACTGTGAATTGGATTTTCATCTACCGGAGGAACCTGAGTGGAGATGGGATATTTCTCCAATTGCCCTAGTGTCAGTTCAATCTGACCATCTTGTTTGTGAGTATTTAAGCTTACATTATTCTTTACATATGTAGTCCATCAGTAATACACTATGAGGCGCCTTGTGTCTTTTTTTTGTTTTATATGATCAGATTGAAGAAATGTAATTGCACAAAGAAACAGAGGAAAAACACATAAAACAGCACCAGACCCGCCCTTTACTGGCTAAATCGAGGAGTAGCCTAGAGATTGCAGTGAAGCTGCTGCACTGTCAAGAGATCCTATTAGCCCTGCCATCCATATTAAGGAATTGAAAGCATTCCTTGAGAACACCCTTCGTGTACACAATTAAACAAAGGTGCACCTGGTCCTTGAGAAGTGGTATGAGAGGAGTGTTGTCGGAAATTCACACTGTCAGTTGTTTTCGGGATGTGGATGAGAAGAAGGGAGAGTTAACCCCCGCAAATTAAAGTGTTAAAATGAGTGACAATAAGAAGCCAGCCAGCCTGAGACTGAGTGATGTGACACTGAGAGATACCAAACAATACAACTGATCAAGACAAATATAGATGAGGGGTCCAACTTGACATATTGTATGTTCATTCATAAACAGGCACATTCTAATACATCTGCAAGAACTAATGGCAAGGAAGGATGTGCTGTACTGGTGTACCGGTGATTGCTGTGCACTTTAAAATTTGAATGCAGACAGTAGAGACTGCGAGTGTGAAGCCAACCCATCTCTATCCTATACAGAACTGTAGAAATACCGGTGCAAGAGTTCTTGGGAGAAAAAGTGAACTGTGTCACTATCTAGTAGTGTAGAGGCAAAAAGGAAAGTTAGATACTTGCTGTTGCAGGGAGTATGGGAGTGTGTGTATGTGTGAGTTATATACAGTGACAGGCATGGAAAAACACACACTAAAATAAAAAAACAAACAAAAACTTAACTGATAGGATGAAATAGGAGTTTTGTGACTTGAGCTACGAAGACAGACAGTAAGAGTGACAACAGTGACAGAGACTGACAAGTGACGTACAATACAACATACAATAATCAAAGAGACAAACCATTATTCCACATATTACTACTAGCCATGTGTTATACATTAACAATCAACAGTACTATCATTATACCCACCAGAAGTGCCAAGGGTAGGAGTAAACCGAAAGGAGGGGTACATGTTGGTGGTAATAAAGTGGTGCTACAATAATTGTTTGTGGCCATGGTTCTGGCAGCTATGGCATCAAGTGATGATGATGAACCCCTTCCTCTTGATGGGGAGGCCATTAGTAAAAGTGAAGTGAAAGTACTACTACAAAGCTTAAGCATGATGATAAGTAGTGTCATTCTAGTGTTGTTGCCACAGTAGAGGAGGAGGGTTTAAAAGTGAGACAAAGTTCTGCAAGAGATGGTGATAGTAACACCTCACTAGCACTACTGAGATCAGTCAGCAGCAGTGACATGGGACTGGTTGTGGTGGTCATGGTTCTTCTAGTACTAGCCCAGGCTCTGCGGAGACAGCAGTGGCAATAGAAGCAGCAGTAGCAGTAGTATCAGCATCAGCAGCACAAGCCACTTAGTTTACAGTCAACCTACTCATTCTCCTTTTCCCACTCCCCTAAAATCATGGGTGTTGGAATATGTTCCCTTGGGGACACTGAAGGACAGTGTAGTTCTCAACAACTGCAATGTGCACAGTGTGTGAAAACAAATGATGTGGAGTACATCATAATAACCAGCGTCAACCTCACAGTCCTACTGGTTATGTTAAACGATCCCCCAATAAATCAGTCAGTGACTAAGGCCCTTGTACTTTCCACAACATGTCAGTCACTTGATGGATGGTAATGCACCTGTAATAAAAAATAGTCTACCCTACTTATCACCTTGGCATGTTCAACAGGGTGTGTAATCTACAGTGTGTGCTGTCCCTTATACTCTACATTCTACTGCTCTCCATGACATTACCATGTGGGGTCATAGCACCACACAATGTACAATACATGAAGATATACTGCCAAATTCTCACATCTTCATAAGCACTGTCTGCAGATGGAGTTAGCATTACTGTGTCTTACTGCAGGTGATGTGTGTGAAACCACTTGCACTTGCAGGGCAGATGTGCCAAAGTGTGTCCCTTCCTTCCCCTTTTTATAACTCTGTCAAACACTGTGCACATAGCTGATGTAAAGTATTGAACAGTCCATACCCCCAAAGAAATATAATTCCACACCCCAAAAGCTCTTATTAGTTACTTACTTTATGTTCCCCAGTCTAATCCCTTAAATTGGAAAGTACTGCATACACATGTGGCGCTATATAAATAAAAATATTCATGCATCCATTCATTCATACCCATAAATTCAGGGCAGGAAAGGAGAGGGAATGGGCTGTAAACTTGCTACCACTTGAAGAGCTGCATCACTAGTACTACTGATAGTAATAGGAAGTGGAATAATATCTTCCAGCACAGCCTGAGCCATGTGACCACCACCACTAGGATGAAAAACATAATCGTCATCATCATCAACATTACTCCCACCACCAATATTTGCACCAGTGGTGGGCAGGGTGGATTAATTAGCAACAACCTGTAGATGATCATGCATCTCTACCTGCTGCTGTGACATATGCTCATACTCAGTGGCACTGGCATATACAGGCAATTCAGCAGCAAGATCTAACCTTACATATAACTCTATAATTGCACTAATACTGGGGTGGGGGGATGATACCAGTTCCACCATAGCTCTCTTCCAATCTTCATTGTCACCTCCAAGAACACTCTAATGCTTGCCCAACTATCAATAACACCTTGTGTGATATCATCACCACCACCACCAGTCTCTCCCTCTTCCTGCTGTACTGGGAAGTCTGCTCTCATGCTACTAAACATTGGTGTACCTGCTTCAGGCTCAAGTACCTGCACTGTAGTGCTGGTGGGCCACAAATGCACAGGTGACACTTCCTCACACAATGCAGATGTATCAGCCTGAGGCAGCTGCACTGTGTTCATACTGGACGTGTTGGGAGGACTCAGAGTAGGACACGGTGGGGAACTCAGAATGGTAGTGGAGGACCTGGTGGTGATGGAGACACATTGCACGCTACACTTTCTTTAATATATAACATCTCTTCACTGCTGGGATTCTCCTGTTGGCATGGATGGCGGTACTACTGCTTTTGGCAGGCTCTGTTGAGCTATCTGGGCTGGAACAATCACTGTTACTGCTTGTTGTGGAAGAATCCTGCTCCACAACAGAAACAGCCTGCCTCTAACTTCTCCAACTAGCTGTTGTGCCTTACACTTTAATCTCTCTCTCTCTCTCTCTCTTCCTCTCTCTCAACTTGCCTATAAGGATATATGGAACTCTGAACGGCATGAAGTTCAGAACTATTATTCTATGATGGCAGGAAATCAAAACCCATAGAGAAATATAAGTAATATATATAAGTAATATATATAAGTAATTCACCACATTGCCATGACAGCATGAGACTGTCATGTCGCCTACTTAATGGTCGCATACATATGCAGCACATGGAGTCGCTTCAGTGATGAGTATCTATTACTTAAAATGTTGTAGCAGCTGGAGCACCTCCGTGTGCTGCGTGCTGCGTGCTGCATACATAATACTCAGTGTGCCCTACATACAACAATAAAATGTCATACACTATTAGTCTATATCAAAGTAGTTACAAGTTAAGAAAGTATAAGCGCACACATTTCCTGTGTTAGGCAAACATGTTCTACAAAGGTATGTTTATCTTACACGGATAATGTATTCTTAGAGTCAACAAAATACGTCTGATTATATCAGACTCTCCAAACACATTTAAACCTCTGACAATGGCATAATCCCTATTTCATGTCTTCTATTCCACATCCACTCTTCCTGATTTCAACAATTATTACATTGTAACTACTTTGATATAGACTAATAGTGTATAGGATGCAGGGCACACGGAGGCGCTCCAGCTGCTACAACACTTTAAGTAATAGATGCTCTTGCTAGAGTGCCTCCGTGTGCTGCAGATGTATGAGGCCATTAAGTAGGTGACATGATAATCTCGCGTTGTCATGCAGTGCGAGATTGTCATCGTCATTTTGATCGTGGCGACTTGGTGAAATGGTTAAAAGGGCGTGCAACTTGGTGAAATAGTTAAAAGGTTGCACGCTCTTAAGTGTGCAACATTTCGAAAGGATACCAGTGGAAAAGAGAGGGGAAATTACTTTTCTAGGAGTGGAATTTCCCACAGGGTAAACACATTTTTATTGCTGAATTTCCTAAAGGAACAACATTTTACTTTTTTGAAAAAATGCTCCCTCTGACAGGACTGTGCATGGGTCTAAAATGCTACCAGGGGTTGTTGTTTGTTCAATATTCTCTCTAATTCAAGCTACAATGTGGAATTACTTCAAGTGTGAAAAAAATGCTCCATTCTTTCTCCTCCAAGTGTTGCTGAAATCTTGTCTTTTTCTATTTTGTGCTCTGTGGCAGACTTTATGATGGAAGACAACCAGTGCTTGCAATTATGGACCCAGTTATTATTAAAACTATTCTAGTGAAAGAGTTTTACACAAACTTCACCAACAGAAGGGTAATATGACTGTAATGATCATTCTGATATTGACAGCTAATCTACTTACATTTGTAAGCAGAATTATGCATTTTCATTGGCTAATATCTCTTGATTGTTCTGTCCCTTCCTTTTTGGTCACCTGTAGAGTTTTGGCCTGAATGGACCGCTTATATCTGCTCTCACTATTGCAGAAGATGAGCAGTGGAAAAGGATTCGCACAGTGCTTTCCCCCACATTCACCAGTGGGAGACTCAAAGAGGTAAGGACTCATACAGTGTCCTCTCATTACTCTAGTTGGATACATAAGGACATCTGAGCTTTTGTTTACAGAAGAATCACTTCATCTTATGGTCAGGATACACACTGAAGCTGATATTCTAATGAGAAATATAATAATTTGGGGGCAACCCAGTTGCACCATAGAGAACAAATAAACAATGACAGTGATATAAATTGGGCATTTTAACCCTTTAAATGCAAAAGAGGTCTCCAGTGCATTGTAAAGAATTACACTGAAGGTCTGTCCATCATTCACGGGGTTAGCCCAGTTGTATTCATTAAAATATGAGTACCTTGCTACTAGTTATACTTGTTTTTAGTTACCAGCTGACCTGAGGAACTCATGAAAGCTAGTCTGAAAAATATTAACTGTCAAAATTGAAGAAAAAAAAGATATGACCAGTTCCAAGGAACACGTATATTTGAAATAAAATCAAAGATAATTTTTATTGATCTTCTATGGTGCAGTTTTCAGGATACCCTCAATTAAACACAAGTGCATGTTGTTAACTTTGAATGGTTCATCAGAATGACTGACCTAATGATTGACCCATATGTGCACATGTGAAGGGGTCCTGAAGACCTATAACAGTGTGGGGGGCCTGAGGAGAGGTTTGGGTGCCCCCTGGACTAAGGTTTGATAAAAGCATGACACTGTGATGAGCTCTCTAATTCCTATGGATTCTATAGACGTCTTCAACTTGAAAGATGTTAGTGCATGGGCAGACTGCTTAGAATCACATGGGGTTGGGAAAATTATCACACCTTTATGCAGCTCATCCCAGTTCTTCTTATTACATAAGCGTCATTGAGATTACATCTTCTTTATATGCACACACATGACTAACACACTATCAGGGGTATTTATCAGTGCTGATCTTAGTTATGGTGGTACAGTTATCTTTATTTCTATTTTCAGTTTAGCATATTGTTATGCACATTTTCATTAATAACTCAGCAAGAAAATAATTATGCCTAAAAATAACTTTATTATTAAACAGCGTGACTGACTGATATCAGTCTCGTTCTTCAAAACACGATACTTCTGAACAAAAGGTGTTTTTTCTCCCCCTTTCTCCTCTTTCCATGAAGCTCACTAAGGAGGTCAAACAGGAGCTATACCAATGAGCTGGTTACCAATAACAGCTTTAACATATGAAAAGACAAATATAAACAATCCTTCATTACAAATGATTTTACTTTGCCCTCAGAATCGGTAGTGTTTTATTTCAGGACACAGTAAAATTACACAAAGAGAAGGAATTTCTATCTTGTCTCAGTTCTCACTGTTAAAAGACTGACATCAATGAGGAGGAGTGAGAAAAACAGTAATAACTTCAAAATGGCTATATTTTAAAGAATGTGATTGAAATCAGTCACACTGTTTTCAAGAGTTACTACCCATTTAAATATTGCAAGTTTACACTGTGAATGTATCACTAATGTCACTAATGACTGTCATGCTTTCCTTGGTTCTGGATATATTGCATGTATACTTACGTTTTTTACACCCAGGGAGCACAACAAGCCTACACCATGTCATGATATCACTTTCAAATTAATAGGTTATTACAGTGAGTAAAAAGAAATACTAGAAATAATATATATATATATATATATATATATATATATATATATATATGTATTATGTAAATTAATACAAATAATATAACATGTGCTTCCAAATAGAAATCGTAGTTTTGAGTAAAATGCTCTTACCTCCTTTGTTTCAGATGTTTCAAATCATGAAAGATTACTCAGACATTCTTATGAAGAATATACAGGTGTATGTGGATAAAGATGAGCCATGTGTCATAAAAGAGTGAGTAATTAAGTGAAGCAAGTAGACTGAGTCCACACTAACAGCTTCTGGATTATGGATTGAAAATATTTGCACAGAACATCAGTCTCTACTAAACGGGATAACTATATGAAGCCTCCTGCTGCTGGTGGACTACAACTCCAAACATCTTCCACCAGCCTATGATAGATGGATAATCATGGGATTTGTTGTTCATCAGCAGCTGTAGGTCCTTATGTTGCCCATCCATGATTTAGGTCTAGTGCACACTAGAAAACTGAAGTTATTCTAGGGTAAACTAACTGTCCCATTGGGAAGAAATAAACATTCATCAAATCCCCAAATGATTTAAATGGGGCTTTAATCCCTTAAATGATAGAAAGGTATCCAACACATTGGGGGTTATGCACTAAAGCATGCTAAAGAGGTGATACTTTTCCAGTGATATCACTTCTCCAGTTCCTATATTATTCTATGGAACCTATGCACTAAGATCTCTAAAGTTGGAGAAATCTTAGTGCATAGGCTCTATAGAATAACATAGGAACTGGAGAAGTAATATCACTAGTGAAATCATCTCCACTTTATCGCCTCTTTATCACACCTTAGTGCATCTCCCCCATTTTATCACAATGTTATGAAGATCTCTCTAGCATTTAGGAGGTTAAAAGGCTTACCCCCAAAGTACTCCATTTTCTTTTGTGCATTAAATCCTATGTCTCCATTTGTATGAAGTCCACATCTCACACCTTGCCAAATCAAATAGCAACACTCTTTAACATTATGGCAAATTTCTGTCAGATAGTAGAAATCAGTTTAACCCTTTGAGTGCCAGGGGGTACGTGTCCCTGTGGTACTCAAAGGGGTAATACACATAAATATGTTGTGGCTTATTTCCCACATAGATGGTAGGGGAAAATGTACAGCAATAATAAAAAATCTCACACTTTACTATTTCTCTACTTTTCTAGTGTCTTTGGTGCTTATAGCATGGATGTTGTTACCAGCACCTCATTCAGTGTGAATATCGACTCCCTAAACAAGCCTAATGACCCTTTTGTTAGGCACATCAAGAAATTGTTAAAAATTGGCTTTCTTAGTCCCATACTCATCTTAGTGGGTAAGTGCTATTAAATTCCAATATTTATAGTTTTCAGGATTTTTAATGTTTTCAGGTTGAAAATCTATGTAATAATTACTTAACCCTTTAAGGAGCAGAAGGGAGTGCAACACATTGCTTTGTTGGTCCTTAAAGGATTAAAATATCACCTAACATAGGTAAAAAAAAATCTGATTTTGTTATATGAGGCCCATAATATAGGTCATGGCAAGCAAAAAAGTGAAAAAAGTCCTCTATCACACAGACTGCAGTACTTATATTATGTACTTTTTATATGCAGCTACATCTCTAAAACAAGATACCAAAGCCTGTCTAAAGTTTACAAGTTCCCATTGCATTCCTAGAATTGTATGCAACCATCAAATAAGAGTACATAGTCCAGTCACTTTTTATTATTTTTTTAACAGTTTGTCCACCCTATCCCTATTACTGTAAAAAAAAAAATAAAAAAAAAACCCTGTAAGATCAGCAAGGATCATGGACCATAGCTGCCTGTGTCATTCAAACAAATCAATCAGACAGAGTGTTGAGGTATTTGGGGTCAACCTCCTTTGCTCCATTCTCACACCCAGAGACATCTTACACAGAGATCACAAAAGCAAGATCAGCAAGGAACTTGGACGACAGCTGCCTGTGTCTTTCAAATCAAGTCAGATAAGTCAGACAGAATGTTGGGGTATTTGAGCTCAACCTCATTTGCTCTATTCCTGTCCCCAAGACTCACCTAATAAAATTGTTCTGCCTACAAGACTCCCTAAACTAAGCTTCAACTCAACTTTATTAGCCTGTCTTCTCTAGCTCAAAAATTAGCTGCTCTCTCTTTCACAAACACAGAATGGCATGGTGTGGGATCATGACATCCCTTTTATACTATGCCTGTGGAAAAATAAGGTAAACTTGCTATGTCGTAGGTAGATATTCAGTCTTCCCATTGATTTCAATGCAATAAGCTAGACAAAAAAGCTGGAAAACTGCACTTTTCGGGAAAAAGTTATGCTTGACAAAAAGTGCCATTTTTGGCTTGTTTGACTTTTGAGGGGAAAACTTTTGCCCATCCCTATTAGTTGTAAATATAGCAATATTAACTTTCCCATCCACTCCCCTGCTCCAGGATGCTTGCTAAAGAGTCTATTTGGATAATGTCTTTAGTAGTATTGTTGGTACTGCTCCTGTCTATAATAATATTCTTCTGTGATCCGATATGGATGGCCTCTCCTTCTCTCCATATACCAGTTCAGCCTAATTCCAGTTCTCTGATACGTAGGGTTGATTCATCTCTTATCATTTTATATTTTAATCTTATGATGTGTTTTAATTAAGCATTTGTTTTTCTTTTGCTAATGAACACTATAAGAGGTAATTATGAGCTACTTTTTTTGTTCTCGTTCCAGTACCCACTACAATCGAAGTGAACCAGAGTAGCTTTTACTGCCTTTTACTTTTGGTAACATGCTTATTGCAGGAGTTCAATTGCATCCAATATTGCATGTTTTAATTGTTCCCACTGTTTTTGTACTCCACCCAATAATCTCCTTGTCATGTTGCAGGGAAGCAGATGGCATTATCATTCATCAGTGAACTGCACCAGCTTATCTATTTTAAATTATTGCTAACAAAGCACTTAAAACCATGACATGGTAGCTCAGTTAGTTACTTTGCTAGATGGATGTAAGCAATCTCTCTTAAAGAATACCTTATCATAATATTCAACACCATGATGACCTATAATTTGAAATCCTGTCCATGCACCATTTCCTTAACCAATATTAAATGGTATCCTTTTGATATGTCGCCCACTATTGAGCGACCAACAAAATGCTGCATTAAACATGTCACCGGCATGAAAAGAGCGATATCAGAATGTTGTCCGCATCAAAAGGGTGAGATTCTGATGTTGCGTGCTTAAACATTGCACATTTCAATAGTAATCCTGAGGTTGCATGCTCAAACATGGCACACTTCAATAGTAATCCTACGGGCGACATGCCTGCTCCATTGTAAAGACTGTAAAGTCTATACCAAAGCATGTAATGCAATGCTTTCGATACCTCTCTGGCACTCAAAAGGTTAAGAAAGCAGCAAGTAATCGAAGTTCAAGTCTCACCTTGGACCTGCTTAAGAACGTGACATCAGAATCTCACCCGCATCCGTGTGTACACCACAACTACAGAGCTGCAGTACCTCTGTGGGGAGGAATGGGTATCTGGGGCAGAAGGTAATTTTATAGGTGAGACTTGAACTTCGATTATGTGCTGCTTTTTTAACCCTTTGAGTGCCAGATAGGTATCCAACACATTGCATAGCATTGGAGGGGTTAAAGCCCTGTTTAAAAGAATTTAGATACGTATTTCTTCTCTGTGGTGCAGATAGTTTATCCCAATATTATATTGTCCTACTTTTCATTTGTGCATATGGCCCAAAGAGGCAAGTGCATGCCTATCTCTATATGAGTTATGGCTTAATAATAAATGGCCCTTTAAAAAATATTGAGAAATTAAAGGCATTGCACTGCAGTTTAGTTACACAATATGTCAAGAGGACAGTTCAGTCAAAGGAAGACTATATGCAAACAAGACAACAGTACTCAAGTTCAAATATTGACTACTGTGGCATACCAGAAGTTAGGATTTTCACTATTTAAAAGCCACAATAATGGGGAATAACAGTAATAGGAAAATTGAGCTGGGATAAAGGAGACTTGTAAATGGTATCTTAGCTTGTTACCCTGTGAGAAAATGTGCTTGTTCTCGTTCACATTTACATAAGACAGGACGCTATTGCTATGTCTTTTTGAACCTTCCCTTTCCTTACACATATAAGCTTTTAATTTAATATTTGATTTTTACTTTCAGTGATTTTTCCATTCCTTTTACCAGTTCTTGAGGGACTGAATGTACAGTTTTTACCAAAAGACTTTCTAAATTTTTTCATGAATGCTGTCACTAGCTTCCAGGAGAAGCGGAAAAAGGGAGACCACTCGGTAAGTGAAAGTCTTCACATCAGCACCTACAAGTTTATTTACAGTCAAACAGCATATAAACAAAAACTCAAGAATCTTTTGTTTGATACCGTGATAGGGTTTAAATGATATGACTTATTGAGGCAGATGTACTAAGAGGACGTAGCTTAATAATGGGGCAAACTAACTGCAACATAGGGGACAAATAAATATGTCAGTTGTATTTGAATGTTAGAAAGGCCTCAAATGCATTGGTAATTGTTATTTCTCATTTGAAAATGGTATTATAAATTCAGCTGTAACAAAATCTGTTTTATAGATGCTTGTGATAAAATATTAGAAAGTAATCTATTTTGATGATCATCATCATCAACACCAACACCTAAATTGATTCAGTTCTCAGTCTGGATTATAGGGGATAGAGGATTCCTCTCCAAACACCTATTCCATTTGATTGGGGGGTATAAAAGATGCCACAACTCACCTGTTTATACACAAATATATAAATGTCCTGAAAAGCTATTTAAGTAGAAAAAAATATGTAAAATGCAAAATAAGATTTCAATTGGTCTACAGATGGATTATGAAAATAAAGTCTAATTTTGAATGTAAAATCAAAAGTCCATCAGTCTAAGGATGTAATGTAAATAACAGTCCACATTTCATACCTTACAAAGTCCCAAGACCTTATACAGATTAATGTCTACAATATTAAGGATGAGATGGGCTGAAGATGAGGTGAAATTATAGAATTATAGAAATTATAGAAATGAAGAATATATCAGCAGACTTCTATTTCTGTAGGGAATTTCTGCAGTTGAATTAGACATGAAAATGTATTTTCAACTGTTTTTCATTTTTGTTCAGCATTTACCAGCACCATCTTTATAAAGAGAATACACTGACTTTAAGATTCTGCATCTTTAGGTACTATCCAAGAATTCTTTGGCATGCTTTCTTACCTCCATCCAAGCAGACAAGAGTCCTCCAGTAGGGGCATGAAAGCATTAACCCTTTGAGTTCTTGAGCTCCATGCAGTCTATGGCACTCAAGGATTAAAAAAGGAGTTGAAATAGTTTAAAATTCCCTATGGAAAAATACAATATATTAAGGTCTGAAAGATCAGATTTAGCCAAAGGGAGGATCCAAGCAACCTCTCTACTTTTCTCTCCCCAGTGAGAGGCTAAGTTAAAATGTTGGCTTCCCCTTAAAAAAGTAAAATAAAGATCACAAGCTGGGATTAACAAAGATAGTGGGCTGGAAGATACAAAATGTGATTGCCGTGTGTGTGCTTTGATTACTGGGTACAGGGTATTGATGTTGATGTAGTATAATTGGGTTTTGTAAAAGCCTTTGATACTCTGCTTCCTAACAGTAAGTATAAACTAAAAGGCTTTGGTTTGGGAGGTGATATCTGTACATGGATAGAGAACTGGTTAAATGATAGAGGGCAGAGAATTGTTGTAAATGGAACCTTTTCTAGTTGATCTAAAGATGTGTAACATGGTTCAATCCTGGGCTCAATGCTTCTTGATCTAGAAATGGGTGTTCAGAGGTGCCTCAATCTTTGCTGATGACACTTATGTGTGTAAGGAAATACATACAGAACAGGGTGTTTTTTTCCTGCAGAAAGATTTGGATAAACTGAGTGAATGGGTGGAAAAGTGGCAGATTGAATTTAATATAAATATGTTTACGCATTTGGGCTGCAGAAACATGCTACATAAACAATTAATGAGAAATTACATGGGTAATCCTCCCTAGAAAAATATTTAGGAGTACAGATAGACAACAGAATTCATAATAGTAAGCAATGCCACTTAACCTCTGCAAGATAGTATAGGATAGTATAGTATATAAGATAGTATAGGATAGTATAGTATAGGATAGTATATAGGATAGAATAGTATAATATAGGATACTAGTTGAAGAGCCCGTGTACATGGGCCACAGTGCCACCCAGCAACAGCTGTGGTGCAGTCATGCGCAGTAGAGACTGCCCGTTCCGCGGCTGATAAGGGAGTGGGGCCCTCCGAATTCAGAGCGCCCCGCTCCGTTATCAGCTGTGGCATGGGCAGTCTGTACTGCGCATGACTGCAGCATGCGCAGTCGACTGTACTGCGCATGACAGCTTCTGACAAACATACATTTAGCGAATTATTATATAGGATAGGTACCATCCTATATAAATAGGTTATATAGATGGATGGGATGGGAATATAATTCGACCTCTATATAAATCCTTGACAAGGCCTCATCTAGAATATGGAGTACAGTTTTGGCCAAAAGTTCTTAAAAAAGACATTATTGAACTGGAATGAGTGCAGAGATGTGCATCAATAGTGCATCAATAAAGGGATTGTAGGATCTGAGTTATAAGAGAGACTAGCCAAACTGGGTTTGTTTACATTAGAGAAGGGGTGATATGATTACAATTTACAAATATGTTTTAGGTCAATACTAAGAACTCACTAAGGAACTATTTAGTAAAAGAGCTGAGCAAAACACAAGAGGTTGCCCATTAATCCTACGAGTGCCAGAGGGGTGCCCAACACATTGCTCTGGCATCCCCTTGGGACTCAAACTGTTAAAACTAGAGTAAAGGCACTTTTGACTAAAACAAAGTAAAGGCAGTAAAGATGTAGAATGCCTCGGGATTCTGTACTTACAAATACTGTAGGTATTTCATACAAGTAATGGATACCTTTTTAACTCAGAACAATATTGAGAGTTATGACAGCTGGTTTAAAGCAGATAGGATGTGGATCTAAGGAAATATTTTATATGTGGAGTCAGTAAGCATTTTTTTTCTTAATTGGAAATGGATTCAATGTTTGTTTTTTTTTTTTTTTTTTTGCTCTCCCTGGATTAACAGGGGTAATGATACATGGGCCAAACTAGACGCATGTCTTTTTTCACATCATCAACTGTTACTATGTAATATTTCCTCCCACAGTCCTTCTCTGTGTGTGTGTGTTGGATCTGTTTTTCCAGCTTTTTTTCTATTAATGTATAGTACTTAGGATGCTGTTATTTATAGCTACTGTAATTGCTTTTTTGGTGAAAACAGGATTGAGGCCACACATACAGATATACACTGATCAGTTTTAACTAAAACGAGGTGACAGGCCTGAGAAAGAGTTTATTTTTTCTTTATTAACTGATCTAAGTAATAGTAACTAAATATTTTCACACATCTAGATAGTTAAATATGCAGGATGGGGCAATAAGTTATATGCAGTCTAACTTCAGGTCCAGCTTTTCAGTGAGAGGACACAGTGGCATGTAATGCATCTGTGATAAGACGTGATTCCTTGATCCAAATGAAAGTGAAACTCTTATCCTTTTTTTACAATCAGGGTCGTGTGGATTTGCTCCAGCTTATGGTGGACTCTAGGACAGCAGATGTAAGCGATCTGGGCAGTACGCAGAAAGGTATAAACTATCATGTGTTCAATAAATGTTTCTGAACTCCTTGTGAATATGCAAAGTATGAACAATGACCAATGGCCTGGTTTCTTTTCTATATAATAAAAAAGATAGCTAGGGATACATTTTTTAAATTTAAACTGTGATCTTCATTCTTTGTAATTGTGATATGTATGTACTTGCACTTTTTCTGTGTATCAGTTTTTTTGTGTCAGATATATATTATACAAAAGAATTAAAAGAACCAGTCCATGTCCTAGGGGTATAATGCATTGTAACTGTGATTTGCAAGGTGAAGGGCATGAGCATTAATATAATAAAAAGGAAATAAACCAAGAAGGTACTAAGGCCTTATACAGAAAAGGGTAGAAATTCTGGAGCCAAACAACTGCACCACAGGGGAGAAATAAAAATTTCCCAGACTTGTTATTTAAATGGGACTCTTATTCCCTTGGATACTAGAAATGAGAGATTGCATTGCAGTTCATGGATACCTCTGCAGCATTCAAGCAGTTAAAAGCCCCCTTTGAAAAAAAATGAAGTGTTGTATTTGTCCCCTAAGGTGCAACTGGTTTGCTTCATTATTGGAATGTATTTCATGGGCGAACCTAGGATTTCCAGAATAGGCTGTGATGGAGTGGTGTAAGCTCTGGTCAGGAGGAGGGGGAAAGATGGTGCCAATTGTAATAAAGGTCAAGCAAAGACCAGTACCTTCACTCTCAGGACCAGCTGAGCGGCAGTTTATTGTGGACAGGAGTATATTTTCTAATATGTCTGTCTTGATATGAATAAGATTACATGTATTCTAAGGTGGTATCCTGGGGGGGTATGACTCTCTGCAAACTATTCCATTGCAGTGTCTGGCATGTTGAAAGGGAAAGCATGGTGACCGCCTGATAGACTTCTCAGACAGCAATAACTCTAAGGTCAGGAAGAGGGAAGGTTGCCCTCATCAAATTACATGGAGAGAAAGTAGGTCTGTTGAGAATGGTGAAATATCCTCATAGAGCTGAATGGACAAAGTAGGTACTTTTCCTTTTGGCTACTGAACTACATCCAACATGGACCTGAGGCATGGGCTGTCCTACTAGTATTGTATAGGAACACCCCTGCCACATGATTGGACAAGCCACATTCTCTGGGATTAGCTAAACATTATAAACCCTTTCATAATTTGTTACATTTTCAACCAGTTTTCAACCTATCCTATTGGTTTACCTCTATGCTGATGTAATCATATATGTTTCCCCACAATGTATAAATAAGAGGGAATACCATACATTGTGAGTTGCTGCTGTCTAGGTCATATGGTACAGGCAATGATACAATGAGCAAAAAGAACTATAATAACTGCAACTTCTGTCTGCAGGGAGGTAGGGACTCAGGCAGCCACCCTGCAGCAGCAATACAGCTATTGTAAACTGGTTGAATACACTTAAGCACAAGGAAGGAGGAGGAGGAAGATGATTTGCAAGGAGGAAGATACCCAGTCCAGATACCCAAGGATCCCTCCAGCCTGGCTGATCTCAGCCCTGACTTCCTCCTATCCTGGCAAGCCAACCTGTTCCACAGGCAGCATATGATGTTAGCATGGACTCCTGTGGAGAGCTTTTGTACCCTCTGGAAGACTTAGCTCAGTCAAGGCTGAGCTACAAATGGAATACTGTGCTTTGCTGCTGCAAGCAGACAGTCCCATGGAGCTCTAGAACCTCTTCACTGGACTATGATCTTCCCAGAGATGAAACGTGGAGTGGTAGAAGGAGACTTTTCCAGATGGACTGATCAAGGACACATGCCACAGGATGACAACTTTGGGGTGGATTCGATACAGTGGCTTGAGCTGATGACTAGATGGGCTAGTTTTCATGTGTGACCTGATTCAGAGGATCTTCTGAGTTTGTTGTTGTCAGGGAAATAAATTTAGCCATCTCTAGGAAATTACAATGAAGAGCAGAGCAAGAGAGGAACTCTGGGATCCTAGGTGAGAGTCCTGTCCCAGGAGCAGAGGAGGAAACTGGGAGCCTTGTAGGGCGGGAGCTTGCCAGGTCAGAAACTGATGCAGAAACCCTAGTACCCAGTTATCAGATAATCACAGTAAAGACCATAACATCACTGGCATTAAGAAGTCAGATGTTCCCAGAAGAGAGGGATACAAGGCAGTAAACCTGGGTCCTGCTTGAGAAGGAAAATAAGAGCCCAATGGATGGATAGAGAGCAGATGGCCCTGGTCCCCAACAGTCCATGTAGAACCCTGGTACAGAAGGTACCAACTTCAAGGACCTTAGCAGGGACTGTGGTTCAGATGTTTGACAGGACAGCTCTGGAATGAAGTAGAATGAGGGATGTGAGGCAGTCAGACATGGTACTTAATATTCAGTAAAATATCTGCGTACAAGTGGCACTTGGTTGAAGGAATCAACCAGTTGTGGAGGTCCAGAACCCAGACACTATTGGCATTGGGACTATATCTGGGGAGGCTTCCTCAGAATAGGGATGTAGTGTAATTAGTAATATAATATAAAAAAGAAAAGGAGAAATACATATAATGGCACCAAAACCACCTCCCAACACTCAGCCAGACAGATGAGCAGAGGATAAGGGAAGAACAAGAGAACTAAAATTTAACTTTTATTATATACAAATAAAAAAATGTGTATATATATATATATATATATATATATATCAAATACTAAAAGAAATCTATGCGAATTGAACATGGAGTGTACGATAAAGCTAATTTCATGCGAAAAGTACGTCAGGAGTGCATACGAGGAGCACACTGCAAGTAGCTCCTAGGAATAGGAACGAGGAGCACACTTCAATTAACTCCCGCTATTCTATCACATTATGTGGACTGGTTAGGGTATAGATACTGGGAGCATACTGAAAGTAGCTCCTACGGACAGGAACGTGGAGCACACTTTAAGCAGCTTCCGCTTTCTATTACATACTAGATAGATTGGTTAGTGCAAGAGGCATGGTTAAGATTTTTGGTTTGGAAGCCTGGGTGATACACTGTTATTGTGACATGTTGTTCCGATTTTTGATGTCAGTCCAGTGTCTTCCAACCACCGTGTCTCTTTTAGCAGGTCTCTCGCTTATGTTCGCCTGCTTGTTTATTCAATAAGTGGGGTACTATAACATTTCATGCAAGGGAAGGCATCTACAAATCCATCGATTTACAGATACACACTTAAACCCCAACATAATATGTTCTTTATGCTGATATCAGTTCTCCAATGCTTTTATCGGTAGTTTTGGTCTTGTCGGCTTATAAGCCATACTGAATACCACTGTCCAGCTGTGTGTTATTAACGATTATCTAGAGGTACAGCGTGATTATCAACAAAAACGTTGAATTATAACACCAGCATCTGTGAACGACTGATTTTATGGGGGTGTTTGGTGTAACTTGGTAGGTGCCACCACTTGATTTGCTTTTTGAATTACTACTGTGACTTTGGGATAGGCACTGGCGACCATTTCAATAGATCGTGTAGATAGCCACTTAAAGATATATACTCCTACTTGCATTTCACTTTATGATAATTCATGTGAAACATATGATCATTAGTGTGAGAGAAAAAATATATTGTGTAACTTATAAAGTTTTGTTGGGATCATTCACCACAAGGCTTACCCTAAACCAATAAGTCCTCAGACAATGTCTGGGTGTATACTCCATTTTCAAGTTCACATAGATTTCTTTTAGTATTTGATATATATGTATTTTTTATTTGTATATAATAAAAGTTATATTTTAGTTCTCTTGCTCTTCCCTTATCCTCTGCTTATCTGTCCAACTGAGCGTAGGGAGGTGGTTTTGGTGCCACTATATGTATTTCTCCTTTTCTTTTTTATATTATATTACTGCTATCCTACATTAGGCACATTACCCAGTCTTATTAGAGACATCCCGAATACTTTTATTAGGTTTTGGTGCATCACATTATTTACAATGTAGTGTAATTGGCCCTGGTGCTCAACATCTAGTAAAGGGCCCAGGTATAGGCATCACTGGGCAGATATACACCCAGGTGGGGAGATCCAGACCCAAGCACAGTCGGCTCTGGGGCCCAGGTGGAAAAAGATTCCTTAAGGAAGGGATGCAGGGCAGTCATCACTGTTCCTCAACTTCTAGTAGGGTGCTTGGGTAGTGACAGACCAAGGCTGAAGACATCCCCTGATGTAAAGACTATGCTGGCGCACTTTTTCCATTTCAAATACATGTGTGGAGGCAGTTAAATCCCCCTGGTTGCAGAATACAAAACCGAAGATCCATGCCTCATGCAACAGTAGACTGTACTCCCCAATCCAACCTACATGCTCCATTATCTGTAGGTAAACAGGACTTGGAATTTCTTAACTGTTTGAATGCCAGAGGAGGTGCACAACACATACACCTGGCATGTAAAGGGTTAGCCCTGACCACAGGTCCAAGGACTTGCATGCCAGATCTAGAGGTGTAAGGATGAGAAAATAGATGAAAGATCATCAGGCGTGTTCCCTAGTCCACTCTTCTGTACTTTCATGGACCATGTTGCTTTTTGTTCCAACTAGTGCCATGCTGGTATATAATGAATACTGCTTCACACCATCTCCAAATGGACACTGCCCCAGTGCCCCTGATCTTCAGATAAAGCTTAAGTTTATGATGTACTCTCTGGCCTACTAGACTAAGCCTCTGAATCTGGTAGTCCCAGACACTTTAACCTGTTGCCACCTTGATCAGTGCATGCAACTGCCAACTAAACAACTTAAATAGTTTTAGTTTCATCTTTAGAAGAGTGTGAACACTTGTGGGAGTATGCTCTTCAGTCTGTTTGGATCAAACAGCAGACTCCATTTGGAAGTCAGGAAGGTATTGTGTGCAGGGCAGGGACAAGCTCTGGTCAAGAGGGGGTTCAAGTGTCCCAATTTTAATAAAGTTCAAGCCCTGGCACACACCCTTTCTCCAGGGAAAAACGGAACACGGAACTGACTGTGGCCTCAGGATGAGGGAAAGCTGTGCTATTTGAATAACATGGAAAAAAGCAGGCCCTGTGGGCATTTGTGGAATATTGGTAGAATTAAATTGGCTGCCAAAGTAAAAACACAACGGATGTGATGAATGAGATGCTTTACAAGTATTTCAGAGAGGAAAGGGCACACTTCTGCCACATAACTGAACAAACCATATTTGCTGCGATTAGATGGGCATTTTAAATCCTTTCACAATTGATTACACTTTCAAGCCTCCCTACTGGTTTACTTGTCTATGTGGATATGATCAAGCATATCTAATTCTTTTGTTCTAAATTATATAAAACATATAAGATGTTTTATAATATATATAAAACATCTAAGTGGTTTCTGGTTCACTGTCTGCAAAGTCTCCCCGTCCACTCCTGTGAAAATCTCAGTAATGTGGCTCGCCACTGCAGTGGTCCACCGGGTACCCAAGGTACACTGTGTTCCAAATCACATGGCAATGCTGTACATCATTCGCTAGTTTATAAATAAGGAGGAATAACCTACCTTGTGAGCTGCTGCTGCTCCATGGGGTGGAGCACAGGCAATATACCTAGAGGTAAGAAAGTGCTATATTTACATTACTTCTTTTATCAGAGGGACCCAAGCAGCTACCCTGCAGCAGCAACACAGATTTTGCTTATGGGCTGAATTCACTTGCAACAGGAAGGTGCAAGCAGTCTGCTATATCCTGCCTCACAAGCACGTTTCTGAAATTTTTACTTAGTGGAGGCATAGAGTACACAAGGACATTTTGTCAAAGAGGTTACAAAAAAATAGGATTTTAGCATTCTAACATGTTAAATAATTTTCTCTTTAGTCCATATGGATCACAGGTACCATGTGGTTCAGTCCCTCCATTTGGAAGGCAGGGCACATCACAAAAGACTGGGTCCTCTTCTTCCTCCAGCTCATCCCCCAGAATTCTACTGCTACTTTCCAGAATTCCTGTGACAATAGCCAGAGTAAAAGAACTATGCGGGGTAGGACTAAGACCCTAAAAGGCCTCCTCTGCCATGGAAGCAAAGCAAGCAAGAATTTTCCCTGAGTGGGAAACCTGTGTTCCATATGGACTAAAGAGAAAAGGATTTTAGTGGTAAGAACGCTTAAATCCTATTTGCTCTTACGTCCAATATGGAATACAGGTACAACTGGGATATAACTAAGCATCACAGATTGTAGGGAGTACAAGGAGAAAAGACCATCCACATGTCCCCATGATACCAGAGTTCCCCAGGACTAATCTGGACCTGAATAAACAGAGGTGTCAAAGGACACTGAACTGGCACAGCAAATTAAACAAGAGCCAATGGGGCTCAAAAACTGCTGGACAATAACTGTCAGTAGAAGGAAAAAAGAGATGATTCCTAAAAAGGCAAGACTGCCTGTAGGACCTTCTGGCCAGAGCTACCCTCTGCCAAGGCCAAGGCATTGAAGTGGTAGCGTCTGGTGTATGCAAAAGGACCAAGTTGTAGCCTTGCACATCTGTTCAACCAAGGCATCGTTCTTGTAGGCCCAAGAAGCACACCCACAGATCTGATGGAATGCACTGTGATCTTGAAATGAACTGGCTTCTTCCTTATCTTATACACCTGGTTTATGGTAGCCTTGATCCAAGAGGAAATGGCGACCGTGAAAGCAGCTTGACACACCTTGGGAGTCTTGGGGATGACAAAAAGAGAGTCAGCCTTTTTTATGGATTGAGTGCGGTGCACATACTACTTCAGGAAGAGCAGAACATACAACAGATGGAAATCCCTCTCATGAGTGGAAGAAGGGCCAGGACAAAAAGGCCAGCTATCTCTTGATTGATGTGAAACTTGGAGAGAAAGTTAGGAAGAAATTCCTGAGGAGTACGAAAGACCAGGAAGGGATGTTTGCTAGTCAAGGCTTGCAACTCAGCCACCCTCTTGAGACAATTGTTAGGAGAAAAGCCATCATCATCATCAGCTGATGAATGGAGATGGAAGCCAGAGGCTCAAAGGGAGGCCTCTGAATGATGCCCAAGACCAAGTTAGGATCCCACTGTAGAAAGGTCTTCATGTCCTGAATAACAGCAATTCATCTCTGAAAAAGAACAGAGTGGGCCAAGTTATGAACCTTGAGGGAATTCAAAACTGAGCCCCTTGTTGTCCTGAAGGAAGGACAGTACCAGGGTCAAGTTAAAGACCTGTGCGGACAAGTTCTTGTCCACACACCATCAGTGAAAAATGGACCAGACCCTATGTTAAGCTGGTTTCTGGACCTGAATCATGGTGGATATTACAGTATCAGAAAACCTATCACAGTGCCTGTGATCTTGCTGTCACTCTCATCTGTGACAGACTGTGATTTGTTCGGTTGGTTTGGCCCGCCCCTTGGTGACCTTTTTATACCTGACGCTTACATCTGTCAGATGCCCTTTCGTGGTGTTTCTGAGCCAGACTTGCTGTTGCTGTGTTCCTGAATCCGGATTCCTGTGTACCGACCTTGGCCTGTTCTGACTACTCTCCTGTGTTCCTGATCGTGTATGACCCGGCTTGTCTGAGAATCCTCTACGTGCTACGACCCGGCCTGTCTGAGAATCTTCTACGTGCTACGACCCGGCTTGTCTGAGAATCCTCTACGTGCTACGACCCGGCTTGTTTGGGAACCCTCTACGTGCTAGGACCCGGCTGGCTGACTTCCTGCTTCTAGATCTTCGCGACTGCCTGGCTCGTTGTCGCCGCCGCGACATTCTGAATCCTGCATTGCTGTGCCGAGCTAGTGTGACCATTACCCTTCTGGGTAACCCATCCATCTGTGCAGAGTTCCTTGCCGACTTGCATAAGCTGTGCCTCTTGTACCGAGCCTTCATACGTTGCAGAGCTAAGCTACCATACCAAGCCTGGGATATTCAAACGTACCTATTAACCCTTGCACTGCCGCTTCTCTCTGACCGGACCTCCTTTCTAAATACTGAACCGTTACCTTGTAAGTCTACTGCTGCTGAGTTGGCCGCTACTTGGACGGCGACTCCCGGTTACGTTTGAAGAGTAGGCAATCCTGGTAGGCCGGTTGGGCATCCTTGGCTCTTGGTCTCATGGTTAACGACGGAGGTGTCCGGTGCGGCTATTGGTGGCAAGGTTAGGCTCCAAGCTCTTGCTCAATCCGTAGGTAAACGCCCACGGGGGCTATTGGCTCGTGTTGTGCTTACAGTGGTCTCCGGTTATACACCCGTGGGGGCTAACACGCCAGCTTCGCATCTCAGGCTAGTCTCGATTACGCCCGTGGGGGCTACATACTCTTGCACTTGCAGGCTCACTGTTCTATTGACGAACGCCCGTGGGGGCTATTTTGGGTTACTGTGCTGCTATAACTCACATTGGTCACTGAACATCTACTACTCATCTTTATATGAACTCTGTGCTGTGCACATTTGCTCAGTTTTTCACTACACCACACGGGCGTGTCAAACCCCACAGCTGAGACTGACAAATTGTTCTCATACACCCTTTAGGGTCCTGTTCCCTAGTCTCTGTTCCTATGTTGGATGCCTTCTGTATATTATATTAAAGCTATGTGTACTGTGTAATAGCTTGCAATTGTTGCTGTCAACTGTAGAGGGCGATCCTTTGTATTTTATTTCTTCAATAAAAGATTGTTTTATTTTACCCAAAGAGAAAGAAAAAGACACCCTATAAATCTAAGCACACCATCTATACTCCACCCTATCAATTTCCGAATCCAAAAGATGGAACATGGGGAAATGGGAAAATCGTTAAATAAAACTTAACATTTATTCGTCCAATTAAAATCGCCCCAAATCATTGGGTTATAAATAAAAATAAAATAACAATAACCATATATAAATATGGGATGCAATTGAGTATCCTAGATGTATTCTAGGAGTTTATCCATTAGGATTTGTTTCTGATTATATTATCTTTTTTATCTGACTATTTGATATTTCAAAGTTGTTCTACTGATTTATTTCATTCCTATATATCTCTGAAATAAATACTATATATATCTTATATCTTTTTAAGAGGGTTAACATAAATTATTCAAACGACTAGCCTCCCACAATCACTCCAGATATTCATCTGCCCTAGTACTCATAGGGTTAAATATATTCTCTTTTTTCATATATACTCCTCAAATTTCAAAAGTAGTTAGTCTATGCCCTCTATTTTTACTAAATAAAACTGAAATAACCATCAAAAGTCAACACCACCTTTGAAGTAATAGTTCTGATAATTTATAGCATGCAGGACAGAATATCGATCGCAAATACATCAAACGTTTAGAGTCAGCGCTTTCAGTGGCTGAATATTACTTGGCATTTAACCGGAATATTATATACCTCTCATTCATCCTTCAAATGCAACAATTCTTCAAAGATCGACATTTTTAATTAAGCGGACAAGACACTGTACCTATCTAAAATGTCTAAATGCATGTAAAGGTCTGTACCCTGACTCAATTGTTACCGGGGCTGATTCCGGATTGCCAAAGAATCTTGCTACAATGTTTTTCTTATTGTATACGTACTATTCTCTGTCTCTGCTGCTGAGTACATAACTATCGAGTATACAAACTGCATCCCATATTATAGACTATCTTTAAGAATACACATAGACGCTAGACATGGGTGCCGACATTAAAGTCAGCACCCTAAAACAAACTGACGCGCGTTTCGCACAGCGGCTTGATCACAGTTCAGTACATCCAAAGGATGCCGTTTCAAGCGCTCTTTTTTAAATTACAGCATTAACAGCAATTGGTTGGTTTGAAAAGAACGATCACCAACCGATTCTAGCTCTTGAGTTTAACCCATTCAGATCATTCACATTTAACCATAGCGATGTATATATATTGTATTCTTGTTTTAATTCATCGCATCCAACTTAATAAAAGAATTTAAGTTGGCACCATTTTTGTTCCTAAATTGATTATCAACAACCTATTCATAGTCACAGAATAAAATAAACTGTCATACATAGATCGATACTAACTCATACACAGACTGAGAACTCTTACAGTCTAGAGTTAATGATCCTATACCAGAGCCGATTTTATAATTGTAAGAAGAGAATTTTACACTTATAAATTCAAATTAATAATGGTTTTAGATTTATCAATAGATCTAATATGATTTCTATAGATAGACACTTAATTGCATTTCCTCATTAAGGCCCAATGGGGCCATAGTGCCAAGTAAAAAAATAAATCTATTCTCTCTTTTTAAATTGTTAAAAAGAGAGAATAGATTAATTTTTTTCTTGGCACTATGGCCCCATTGGGCCTTAATGAGGAAATGCAATTAAGTGTCTATCTATAGAAATCATATTAGATCTATTGATAAATCTAAAACTATTATTAATTTGAATTTATAAGTGTAAAATTCTCTTCTTACAATTATAAAATCGGCTCTGGTATAGGATCATTAACTCTAGACTGTAAGAGTTCTCAGTCTGTGTATGAGTTAGTATCGATCTATGTATGACAGTTTATTTTATTCTGTGATTATGAATAGGTTGTTGATAATCAATTTAGGAACAAAAATGGTGCCAACTTAAATTCTTTTATTAAGTTGGATGCGATGAATTAAAACAAGAATACAATATATATACATCGCTATGGTTAAATGTGAATGATCTGAATGGGTTAAACTGAAGAGCATAGAATCGGTTGGTGATCGTTCTTTTCAAACCAACCAATTGCTGTTAATGCTGTAATTTAAAAAAGAGCGCTTGAAACGGCATCCTTTGGATGTACTGAACTGTGATCAAGCCGCTGTGCGAAACGCGCGTCAGTTTGTTTTAGGGTGCTGACTTTAATGTCGGCACCCGTGTCTAGCGTCTATGTGTATTCTTAAAGATAGTCTATAATATGGGATGCAGTTTGTATACTCGATAGTTATGTACTCAGCAGCAGAGACAGTGAATAGTACGTATACAATAAGAAAAACATTGTAGCAAGATTCTTTGGCAATCCGGAATCAGCCCCGGTAACAATTGAGTCAGGGTACAGACCTTTACATGCATTTAGACATTTTAGATAGGTACAGTGTCTTTGTCCGCTTAATTAAAAATGTCGATCTTTGAAGAATTGTTGCATTTGAAGGATGAATGAGAGGTATATAATATTCCGGTTAAATGCCAAGTAATATTCAGCCACTGAAAGCGCTGACTCTAAACGATTGAAGTATTTGCGATCGATATTCTGTCCTGCATGCTATAAATTATCAGAACTATTACTTCAAAGGTGGTGTTGACTTTTGATGGTTATTTCAGTTTTATTTAGTAAAAATAGAGGGCATAGACTAACTACTTTTGAAATTTGAGGAGTATATATGAAAAAGAGAATATATTTAACCCTATGAGTACTAGGGCAGATGAATATCTGGAGTGATTGTGGGAGGTTAGTCGTTTGAATAATTTATGTTAACCCTCTTAAAAAGATATAAGATATATATAGTATTTATTTCAGAGATATATAGGAATGAAATAAATCAGTAGAACAACTTTGAAATATCAAATAGTCAGATAAAAAAGATAATATAATCAGAAACAAATCCTAATGGATAAACTCCTAGAATACATCTAGGATACTCAATTGCATCCCATATTTATATATGGTTATTGTTATTTTATTTTTATTTATAACCCAATGATTTGGGGCGATTTTAATTGGACGAATAAATGTTAAGTTTTATTTAACGATTTTCCCATTTCCCCGTGTTCCATCTTTTGGATTCGGAAATTGATAGGGTGGAGTATAGATGGTGTGCTTAGATTTATAGGGTGTCTTTTTCTTTCTCTTTGGATATTACATGCTGTTTACCCTGTGAGCACCTATCTTCCACCCAAGTACTTCCGAGTCTAATATATAAGTATAGTGTGTACAGGGTTTTTCTTTTTTGTTTTATTTTACCTACTGGTCTGAGTGTCAAAACAAACCGTTACAAAACCCCCTTTCTCTTAAGAATGGTAGCCTCAAGAGCCATGCCATCAAGGCCAGTCTCTCCAGTCTCCGGGGGACCTTGAAGTTAGAGATCTAGCCTGGGATGCAGACACACTGGTTTCTGGATAGACAGATTGATGAGATCTGCAAATCAAGCCCTCATGGGCCAGAATGGAGCGATAAAGATAACTGTTGCCTTGTCCATCCTGATCATCCAAATGAGAGGAATTGGGAGGAATACATAGGATAGGAGAAAACTCCATGGGATAGACATGGCATCAATGGTGACGGCCTGAGAATCCCTCATTCAAACACATAATGTTGTAACCTTCTTGATCTCAGAGGTTGCCATGAAGTCTGTCTCTGGGACCCCCCAGTGTTGAACTATCAAGTAGATCGCAGCCGGGTAGCACTTCTAGTTTCATGGGTTCGGGTCTTGATGGCTAAGAAAGTCAGCCAGTATATTTTCCACTCCTGCAATGTGTAAGGCAGAGATGGCTGGAAAGAGCTTCCACCCAGTGAGAAGATCATTCACCTCTCTCCACTCTCTACGGATTCTCCCTTGGTGGTTGATGTATGCCACCACTGTGGAGTTGTCTAACTGAACTTTTACTGGAGTTCCAGTGAGCATCAGGGACCAATGCGAACCGCTCTGAGTTCCAGAATGTTGACAAAAGATTCTCCACCTAGGTGATCCAGAGTAGCTCCCAAGCCTCTTAGCCTGGTGTCTGTCATTACTAGGTTCCATTCTGGGATCATAAAAGGTTCTCCCTCTACCAGATGAGGACAGTGTAACCACCACTGGAGGTCCTCCCTGGCTTCCGAGGACAGTCATCTGATTGGAGAGATGCTCGGGATTTCTGGACCATGGCTAGGTGAAAGTGCTTAATCTTGATTTTGTGGAACCTTTGAGGAAAACAAGCGATATGGAGGAAGGGATCTGAAATCTTTGCTGTGCACTTCTGATAACACCTGCAAAACCCACTGGTCCATTATGATGGATGCCCAGGTGTCTTGAAAAAAGGTGGATATGGCACCCTACAGGCAACGACGGACCAAGATTATGAGAGTCATGTGGAGGTTGATTTGTCAGACTTAGACTTTGCAGCTGATAGAGCCCTCTCCAACCATTATAACACAAACAGTTGCAGAGATATGTCCCAAATAAGTTTCTCCCATAGAACTCAATGGAGCAACGATGGTTTTGGAAGTGGGTTCCAGTTCTAAAAGAAACTATTACTTAAAATTTGATCTAATAGGAAAATTCACAGAAAAAGTCTAAAACCCCCTGAGGACACAGGGGAGGTAAAAATGTCACAATAGTGGAGGTGCAGAAATAAGCCCCACAACCCTAACCCATAATAACTTCCTATGTAACCAACATTGCAGGAAAAGCAACCAAATGATTAAACAGCTAACAGATACAGCAGACATCTGTACATCCAGACAGAGAAGAATGAGCCCAGAGTGAGAACATGTGAATGATAGAGACATATAACGTGTTAGGAGCTCAGCATGGGACATATAGTGGACAAAGCCACTCAAAGGGTTATTCACCAGTCTTCAGGTTCCCATCATAGGAAAAGGGCAGAATCACACATAGACTCAGCCATGAGAAACAGGCTTGTCATAAAGTCAACCTCCACAGTGCAGAAAATGTCCGCAAAGCACATGTGAACCGGGCAGTCCAACTCCAGGGAAGTACAGTAATGGGAGCCCACCTAATGGAGGACTATATAACCTCCATATCAGGAAAAAAAAAAACCTAAGGAAAACTAACAGGATAGCCACTGCAACTTCAACTGATTTGAAGGACATATGAATTCTGGGAAGTAGGAGGGGGCTGAGCTGGAGGAAGAGGAGGGAGTCTCCACCTCAAAGACCTTGTCTTTTATAATTTTCCTTCCCTCCAAGAGGAGGGACTCAACCCCAATTATGCAATAACAATACATTTTATTTTTAAATACATCAGGCCCAATGGATTGTTTCTCCCAAGTCCTGGGTAAGCCATTTACTAAAGGCCAAATTGAAAACACACGTCAAGTTCCAGTTATCTGATTATAAGTGGTTGTACACCTATATTCATTAATTTATCAATAAGGCACTATAAGGATTTACCACTTATCTAAATAACCCCCCACTAGGATCTCCTGACTGCTGTATCCCATGTTTGTCAATAGTGAATAACAAAGGCAAACACAAGATCCATATGGGAATGTTTTTATTAGTGGAATGAAATTACCTACACTAAATCAGAGACATTGCCATGATGGGGAGGAAATGGTTAATTTTTATTTTAAACCAAATTCTCTGAAAGTCTGTTTTTAAGATGTGTGTAAATGATCTCATGTTAAAACAATGACCCTTTGTGTGACCAATTATAATAATCTATATTGGCTGTAGTAATTCTGAATTAAGCAGAACTCATTAACCCCATAGCGACCGGCGGTCCTGGGACGTTTCCGTCCCATAAGGATCGCATTGAACAACGTGGACGCGCCGGTACACGTGACCTGTTGCGTGTGTCAGCGCGTCACTTTTGGGCCTGATAGAGATCGCTCCGATCTTGGAGCGGTCAATTTCAGGCCCTATTTTTACTTACAGCGCTCCCGGTAGAGCGCTGTAAGTAAAAAGTACGTGATGTACTATGACCGTCATCGGTCCTTCAGTATTTCAAGGACCGTGACGGTCATAGTATGTCACATGGCGTTAAGGGGTTAATGAATTAGTAAATTGTTATATTTTGCCAGATAAATGTAAATAGTTGATAGCTATAGAGACCTATATATCAAATTAGTTAATATAATCATTGCTATTTCTAGAAATATTGTGTTCCTAGAAAGGTTGGTATCTAATATTTGATCTGGGGGAATTCCTTGAATTCATTTATTAACCCTTCAACTGCTATTTGTGTATTTATTTTAAGGTGTTTCTTTTCGATTTCTTTGTGTATGTGTTGGGTATAAATATTTGTACATTGAGAAGTTTATTTAAACCTCACACTAGACAAATGAAGTCGCCATCTTGGGTGTGGCATTATATATTTCTAAGTGGATTAACCCTTAAAGTACCATACAGGGTTTATATAGGATTGCTATGGTCATGTGTATGATTTATGTTGCATGAACTGTGGTATGCTATCTATACATATATTATTAAATTGATTCTGAGTATATTTTTGGTATAATCTATTATTGACTATATTAAATGTAATTTATGTTTTATTTAGAAGGTATGCAATATTTGAAATCGGTAGATAATTAAATTATAGTGATAAGTCTGGGATTTTAGTCCAGTTAGTTTCTCTAAATTTGGTTATTATATATGGCATAAGGAAATTGTCAGAGGACCTGGCTTAATATTATATTATATTGGCTGCTGCCAACTGTATTTTAATTAATTGTAAGGATCAATTATCCTTTTCTATGCTGCTGGGTTCAATTATTGTTATTTAATACCTCTGAACATACCGATGTGTGGTTAACCCTTCAATTGCTGGTAATCCTAATGGTGATAATTGTGGTTTGAGTAACTGTATATCTATTGTAATTGCTGGTCACTCATTTATATCATTGTTGTTTACACTTTATATATAGTATATTGTATTTAATAAATTATATATATTTTTGCACAAATATGCGGGATTGATTATTTTTATCAATTCTTTACTGTGAAGTAGCATGTCAATACCTAGTATAGTGAAAAGTTCTCAAATTTAATTTTATCTATTTATGTGAAGATATCCAACCTATTTGGTTCTCCTGTTAGAGGTTAATCTTGGATACCTTCGACAACTAGTTTATTTAATATTTCCTAGATATTTATGCAATGTTAAAAAAATAATTATTATGTTATTAGTCCTGTCGCACTCATTTATATGGTGTAACTATTTTGACCCATAATGACTCCAGTATTGCCTTGCTTGATACATCCCACTGTTTGTTTTTACAGCTCTGACGGACTCAGAAATAATGGCCCAGTCAATTATTTTTATACTCGCTGGATATGAGACAACAAGCACGTCACTATCCTTCTTGTTATATAATCTAGCCACCCACCCTGATGTCCAGCAGAAATTACAGGATGAAATAGATTCATATTTACCAAACAAGGTGAGAATGGACATTACCCTATGAGCTTTAAGAAGTGTATTTCCGTCTTTGATTAATAGATTTATTCTAATAGGATATTATGGTATATCATTATCAACTTAAAGGGCAACTGTCCTTCTGATAGTGGCCCATTGGCATGTCTGCTCCCTTGGGACTGTGTTCTGTGCACTGGCAGATCACTGAGGTTTGCAGTATGGGGACGTGCATCCCTGTTAGTCCCATGGAAAGAGACTGAACTGCAGGACTGAAGTTTCATAGTTCATTCTCATATCCTGCACTGTGCAAGTCCCCATGAATCTTGTGTTAGGCTTTAACCCCTTAGTGACTATGGCTTTTTAACACCAGAGGACATGAGCAATTTTGGCCTTCTTAATGTGCCTTTGTTCAACCATATTTTGCCTCCAATTCATTTAGTCCACCCATACAAATTGTATACCTTGTCTAAAGTGACAGTAATGTTTCACAAAAAAGAGCAGCTCCGATTAATCTTCATACGATTTGGGCCATGGAGAGTGTTATTTCAATGCTGTCAGAGTTGTAGTTCAAGAGTGATTGAATGATAAAAGTATTCCCCTCCCGCCCCTTTTACCTAGTGTAAGCCGCATCCCCCTCAGATGTGGAATCTGGTCTCTTGACAGGACAGGGCGCAGCAAGGTAGAATCTTCTTACTGTGAGCATAAGGAAAACAGTGCCCCCCTTGGCAGGTTTTTCAAGTTTTTCCTTAAGCTCACTGAAGATTGTCCCTCGCTGCGATCCATCCGGACAGTCTTGCTGCTCTGAGGTGAGCAGTGTTACATCAGTAAAAGGGGCAGGAGGGGGATACTTTATCATTCAATTACTCTTGAACTACAACTCGGACAGTATTGAAATAATGCTCTCCACGACCCAAATACTACAAAGATTAATCAGAGCTGCTTTTTTTGTGAAAATGACTACCCTTTATGGATAAGTAGGGCTTTCTTTTGATGCCACATTAATATGGGTAGCCCACTATTGTTTTACATTTAAAAAAAAAGTCTAACATAAGATACAGGTGATTTTGAAAGCTCTTTACAAATCATATCTTAAAAAGTTGCTTTTACACTTTAAGGGTACTTTCTGAGACCTGGACCTCTTTGTTTGTTCTTGCTATTGGATATTACTGATAGCTCAGAAGTGTTATCAAATACCCTCCCCCCCGCACTAAGTTGAGCACTCAGCCTAAATTAACATCTGAACGATTAATCAGTCTTTGGCTGATCTTCTAGTCATACATCAGTTGTCAGAGTGGGAGTAAGGTTCCTACTAGCCAACCCTAAAGTGTAAAGCATTATTTTAAAATACATTTCTAGTTTTGCAAGGGTCATTTGTGACAAATGTGACCCCTTACTCTATGTTTTTTGTCCTCCTTTGAATGTAGAAGTACATAGATTCCCTTGGGAAGTAGCTTTTCCACCCAAAGAATGCTAATTCCTTAGATATGGAAATTTGACATTTCTTCTAGAATCAGAGTAAACATTGCCAGTAGAAAATGTGAGATAAGATTTATGGCTTGTTCTGTTGCTTAGAAAGAGGCTGAGAAGAGAGCATATCTGACATTCACATTTTAAGCTGCCGTAAAGTAGAGTGTTCACCACCATTTGACTGGTCTAGATATGCAGGCCACATTATTACTACCAAACCATACAGCAATGGGGAATATATATTAGCATTTTATAAATAAATGATGGATATGTTATTAACACTTTAAGAATACAAGGGGTGTGCAAAATATTGCTTTCCAGTGCTTTGCATACCACTTGTCATGGGAACAGGACCATCATAGCCTTGCCCAACTACCCCCAGAGGACTGAAATTACTTTGGCTCCTGACTCCTGGCTTGTTCCTGACATCACTGATCTCCATATTCCTGACCCTGGCTTGTCTGAGTACCTGTCTTGGTTCCTGACCCCAGCTTGTCTTTTGATTTACGCTCCTGGATCACGATTTTGCTTTGTTTGCTTTGGTTATTTTAATAAAAGTATTTTGCATTTTACATTTTTGTGTCTGTCTGGTTCCTGGTCCCTAACAGTTTGTTGAAGATAAACCTCAGAAACTATCAATGACTGGTAGTGATCAGAATGTGCTGATATGTATCCCTTAGGTCTATGTTGGTCAATAAGGATCCTGGAGAGAAAGCCCTGATGACTGATGATATTGATTCCATCTTGAATTTCCTTATTCTGATTAATTTGTTTAGCTATTTTTGGTCTAAAATGAGTCTGACTCCCCCAGAGGATTTTGGGATGGCAAATATGATAGAATATATTTCCTGACATCTTTGAAGTTTTGAACCCTTTTGATTACAGCATTGTTTTCCAATTCCTTTATGGTTTGGTTCATATTCCTTACCTTTAGAAGAGTCATTAGGTAAACTGATGTCTTTACTCTTGAAATATGTGGGACAGTCCAAAATTACAGCAGACACCCTATCTCCACAATCTGCAGAAACCGTTGGTCTGTTAAGGATGCCCTCTCCATCTTTTTGCAATTGCTCCAGTCTTCCACCCCACTGGAATTGGAGATGGGGCCCACTCAGCCTTATTGAAGAGCTTTCCTGATTTGAGTTCTTGTGGGGAAGTCCTTTCTCTTTCCTCCCCTAGAACCATGGGGTACATATTTTTTTTTCTTTTCTTCATAGGGTCTGCCTGGCTGATAAAACTTGGCTTCATAAAAGGACTGCTTTCTTGTCTATAGCCTTTCTCTTGGGAGACAAATTCTCTGTTCCTTCTTTCCTGTGGTAATAAACAGATTTTCTCTCCAGATTGTTTCTTTATTATCTATTCCTGTTGCTCCTTTTAGAGAGTGTAACCAGAGAACAACAGGAAAACTAATTTGTTGTTTTTTATTTATGAAACATCAGCCTTTCCAGGCCTTTATCCAAAGAGCATTTCAGGCTGTCAGTGATAGAAAAGAAGACCAAGACAATAATTTTATGTTATCTAGTGATGTGTTGCATGAAAAATCTACTGCTTTTTTTATTGCTTCTACCTCCTATAGGAGTCTGGATCTACAAAATGAAGACTACATTCTCTTCAAAGATCCTTTGAATGTATAAAAATATATGCCATAGCCTTAGAAGATTTCAGAGTTTATCCATTAACCGAGATCTGCTTCTTCAGTGCATCAGCCTTTTCTCCATAGCATCCCAGAGAGAAGTGCCCTCCTCTAAGACAATGGTAGTTCTTCTGGCTATCTGGGCCACTGCTACATCAACCTTGGGAGGTATAAACCAGGGAACATCCTCTTCTTCCTGAAAGGGATGCATTTTCTGAAAACGCCCAGAGACCTCTGTGTTTCGATCCCCTTCTACCCATACTTTTCTGATTCTTTTACTGGATAGAATTATGAATAAGGAATACTGGAGTAGACCTCTTGTGGCCCTCAAAGGCAGCGTCCACAGTATCTAATTCCTTATGGGTTTCAGTCAACTCCAAATATTTATACATTGCTTTTTATTAGACCATCCAATTTGTCTAATTAAAGGCTCCAGATTCCTCTACTAGTTTACCTCCTATCACGGTGCCCATGATTGCTGACTTCTGCTGTCAGTCAGGTGTGTGTTCTCTCCATTGGCCGCCTGTCTTTTGCCTGCCCAGTATTGCCTATATAGACTGGGCTGAGGCACCCTTTGGTTGCCCTTTCGTGGTGTCTCTATGTCAGCAGTCACCTGCCTGTACCTGTACCTGTTCCCTGGGCCTGTTTCGCTCTGCTACCAGTGTCAGCATTCTCCAGTAGTCAGTGCCTCTCCTGCGTGGTTCCTGCCTCCGTTCCAGATCCGGTTGTGCTGCCATTCCTGCTTCCATTCCTGACCCCGTGCTGCCGTTGTTCCTGCTCCGTTCCTGACCTGGTTGGCAGTCCTGTCGTTCCAGTGGTTGTCCTGGCTTGTCTGCTGTTCCTGCTGCTGTATCCTCACTGTCATCATCTGGCTGCTGGGTCGCCTGGGCGACATTCTGATCACTGGTTTGCTCCACATTCACCGGTTGCTGATTCAGCTGTATAGAACCGGTTGGGCCTCACAGTTGTCCAGTACGCGGTACTAGTTTACTCCACATTCACCGGTTGCTGATCTCTCTGTATAGAACCGGTTGGACGTCTCTGTAGTCCAGTACGCAGTACTGGTGTTATCCACATTAACCGGTTGCTGATTCCACTTATAGAACCGCTTGGGCATTCCTGTTGTCCTATACACGATTCTGATTTACTCCACATTCACCGGTTGCTAATCTCGCTGTATAGAACTGGTTGGGCGTCCCTGTAGTCCAGTACGCGGTACTTGTTTATCCACATCTACCGGTTGCTGATTCCGCTTATAGAACCGGTTGGGCGTTCCTGACGTCCAGTACGAGGTACTGGTTTACTCCACATTCACCGGTTGCTGATTCGCTAGTATAGAACCGGTTAGACGCTATTATTGTCTTATACACCATACTGGTTTACTCCACATTTACTGGTTGCTGATTCCGCTTATAGAACCGGTTGGGCATTCCTGTCTTCCTTTACGTGGTACTGGTTTACTTCACATTCACCGGTTGCTGATTCGCTAGTATAGAACTGGTTAGACGCTATTGTTGTCCGATACACAATACTGGTTTACTCAACATTTACCGGTTGCTGATTCCGCTGTATGACTGAACCGGTTGGGCATTCCTGTTGTCCTATACTCGATACTGGTTTACTCCATGTTACCGGTAGCTGATCCATCTATATAGAACCGGCTTGCTATACTGTTGTCCAGTGCGGTACTGGTTAACCCTTCATTCACCAGTTGCTGCTTCCTCCATAATTGAACCGGTTTGGTTTCCCTGGTTGTGAGACTGGTTTGCTCCACTGTTCCATCTTATGCTGCTGTTCCATCTATTCAGCATTTGTGGAGCTGTCCTTCTGTCCTCCTGGCTGCCTTGCCCGGTATATTGGCAAGGCCGGTAGAGCCATATTCAGATTGATTGTTACCCTCCATGCTGCCTTGCCCGGTATATTGGCAAGGCCGGTAGAGCCTGTCTCCATTCCTCAGTGCCATCTTCCAGGCTGCCTTGCCCGGTATATTGGCAAGGCCGGTACAGCCACATTCAGATTGTCCTTTAACCCTCCAGGCTGCCTTGCCCGGTATATTGGCAAGGCCGGTAGAGCCACAGTTAGATTGTCGTGTTGCCCTCTAGGCTGCCTTGCCCGGTATATTGGCAAGGCCAGTAGAGCCTACCATGCTGTATCTTGCAAATACTACTGTTTGAATCCATTATGTATGTGAAATATGTGTATGTTCAGGACCCATGAGGGTTCCCATTAAACTTTTCAATAAAGTTTGATTTTTATCTTACTCAGCAGAGGAGTCAGAAGATAACATATCCATAAGACTTCCCTCTTCTTCTGCCTCATAAGGGAGAGAAGAAGGTGATGCCTCAGGATCTGCAGGTCTGGGTCTCTTTCTGGAAGATTCCTGCATAGCATTAAAAGGTTCCTGCATGGATTATCTCATATATCCAAGAAACTCTTTGAACTGAGAGGGAATGTCTGTTCCAGCAGCCTTTTTAATTCAATACTGACATAACTTTGCAGGATCAGTAATATTGAGCTTAGCATCACAACCAGCACATATTTTAAATTTTGGGACTACCTTGTCCTCCTTTACAGTAGAGGTCTCAGGGATCTTAGGTTTTTCTGTCTGCCCAGTTTTAAACATTTCCAAAAGTCTCAAACAATTAATGTACTCAAATAACAGTTTTGAAATATTAGCAGTGTGAAAAGATGGCCTTACATCAGCATGTAGCCTGGAGCTTGCTGAGACCTCAAATTGGCATGCGATCCAGTCATGGAACTCACGCTCCCTCCGAATCAGAGTTGAGAGCACAGATGGATCCACCCACTCTGGAACCTTCCCTGCTTCCTGTTGAACCATGCAGTTCACTCTGGAGCACAATGCTCAACAACTACATTATTTGTTCTAGTTAGAAGATGCAAACATTATGTTCAAGTTACATCAAGATATCATCTCTTTTTCATCCAAGAATGTCCTAAAAAGGCAAACCTGCCTCGAATTTCACATCTCTTCATGGATTAAATTGCTTATAAGTCAAGCCGACATCCTTAAATCCAAGCAAGTATCTTTCTGAATTACAACCCATTCTACAAGGGCCATGAACAGTTTATGGTCTCTCTGGTATCAGACAGTTACACATCAAATCTGCAAAATAGCCACATGGTCTTCACTTCACACATTTACCAAGAACTATTAGAAGATGGCAGCTTTGGGCTCAAGGTTATACAAGTAACTTCTCCACAGGATTTTCCTCTCCCTCCTAATGTTTTTGAGACATTCTCGTGGTCCCTGTTTCCCCCTACTGGAAACAAGAGAAAAGGAGATTTTTTAACCTAATGTTAAATTATTTTCTTTTATTCAATAAAGGGACATAGGGCATCCACCTGAAAACACTCTTCTTTGGGTTTCAATTTGTCTTTATATCTTGGCTATTCTGTTCTAGTGACTAGGAGTTCTTCTAGTTTAGAAGTTTATTGTTAAGTGAAAACCTCGTGGTGGCAGATTTTATTCTCATGGTCCCTGTGTCCCCCAATGAACTAAGAAAAAAGGATTTAACAGTAAGAACAAAAATCTCCTTTTTCACAGATAATTTGGTCTTTTAGGATATCTAATTTTCTTATAGATTACTTATAGATAAAGAGAAAATCTGATCATGTTAACCAGTCTGTAACTCTGTTTTCAATAGGCAAGTCCTACCTACGATGTTTTGATGGAGATGGAGTATCTTGATATGGTGATTCAGGAGAACCTCAGGATGTTCCCCCCTGCAGGACGGTTAGAGAGAGTCTCAAAGCAAAATGTTGAGATTAATGGTCTGAACATCCCCAAAGGGACAGTGACAATGATTCCAGCATATGTGTTGCATCGAGACCCTGAGTATTGGCCAGAACCTGATGAGTTCCGTCCAGAAAGGTACATCATCAAGGAGATGCTAAGGATGATATTTTGTTTATGATTTCCTCACATAATCACATACATTGCAATCATAAGAAACTGTGGAGCTAGAAGTTGATAAAATGGCAAAATCTTGGCCAAATAATAGTAATAATAAAATCAGGTGCTATTTAGGCACCTATTTTATTATATAATAAATTATCTGATATCACTATAATACATTTTTGTGAAACTTTACAAAAAAAACCCTAAAAACTAAGCATTGGGACTTATTCTCAAAACAAAGAAATAATAATAATAAATTGCAACCCACCTGACCCACATGGATTTAAAAAATCCCCCCTTATTTAAATGGGGCTTTTATCACTTTGGATTCTAGAGAGGTCTCCAGTGCATTGCAAAGCAATGCTTTGGAGACCTCTATAGCTTCAAGTGGTTAAAGCCCAATATTAATCAGTGGGATAGGTTATTTACCCCCTATTGTACTGTTGATTTGTGCAGGAATTACTAAGATTTGCTTCTCTACATAAGGCCCACTGTTTGAATACATTTATTTGAGGTGCTATATTAATGTAGCTCACTGAGTCTTATGGTAAAACTTCAGTGTGCAGATGGGGCTGTGTTAATGAACAGGATTACTTCAGTCCTTGACTTTCTCCTTAATCCCAGGTTCAGTAAAGAAATCAAAGCATCCCAAGTGCCCTACACATTCCTGCCCTTTGGAGATGGGCCCAGAAACTGCATTGGCATGAGGTTTGCTCTTTTGAGCATGAAAGTGGCAGTCACGGTCGCATTACAGAACTTCACCTTCCGGCCTTGTCCAGAGACTTTGGTGAGAAACCTTGTGATATAAGTAATACTAGAAAAAAGCATTATTAGCAAAAATCATGTTACATAAAGCAATTCTTAAACCTGAGGAAGAAATAAAAGTAAATCCACTTCAGGTATGCACACAGCAGCACAGGCTTTCTCTGTGAAGTGGTTAACAGAGGATACCAATATCTACCTTTCTTCCATCAATTAGCCACAGTCTCTGAAACAAAAGACCTATGTGCAGATTCCAGTGATGTCTGTCCTTTCTATATCCAGAAACAAAGATGCCAAGTCTGCTTTCAGAGACAAAAAAGTAGTTTATTTATAAATGTAATTCTGAGTATACAGGTAAGAGTCAAATACAAAAAATTACACAACGGGCCGATGAAAAAACTGAAGGGAAGTATTGGGCTGGAAAGTGCCTTCACCTGACTGAGATCTTCCTCTGGACAGGATAACAAATAAAATAAAAAATCCAACATACAATAATGAATCCCCCCAAATACAGAGTCCCCAGAAATAACACTCCCTCCCAAGGGTACCATATGTGTCCTCCAAAATACTGGTGAGCTAGTTTGACCCTTGTTAAGATGGAGGTAGTGCTACCCATTAGTGTGTATATCCCAAAGAGTAAATGTTTGTGCGTAGGGCTTGCTCTTCTCTCTGGTTGGTGATGAACCTGGATGCCATGAAGCAGTGTCTCCAGCCTAAGTCCCTTCCTCCTTGCTACTGACACCAGCCCCTGTGGAGCAAGATCCCAGGTGAGGTTCTCCCGCTGTAACACTTTGGGGCTTTGGTCCTGCCCAGGAATGTCCTACACTTCCTAAGGGACAAATGATACCTAACCCTAAGCTGTGACAGGAGTTGCCCTTCTAATGGTTACATTCCTCCAATGAACACTGACTATAGAGGACATAGCCAGGCTCCATGTGTAAGGTGTTTGTATGTAGCACTCACCAAGATAATGTGAACTGCCTTTTGGATTAAACTTCTTTACTGCTCTGTGAGGACTTGGTGTTTGTCTGTGTTTGAAGAATACACAATCCATAATTCATAAATGTATAAATCGGCATCAAACTCGCTCTCTCTCTCTCTCTCTCATCCTTAAACTACAAGAGTCCTCTGTATAATGGGTTTCATATTTTCCTTCCTTTGTGTAGATTCCCATGGAGTTCAGCATCCAAGGCTTCATGCAGCCAAAGAAACCAATTGTGCTAAAGCCTCTTTCTCGGACATCAGCTGATAAGTGATACAATCAATATGTACACACTGCAGACTCAACTGATTCAGTGACCCAATTTCATTGTATTTAATATTCTATCCTATAAGATTTTAAATTAGTTTATTTGATATATTATAAAATGCATGACATATTGAAGCTGATGTACTAATATGAACCAGAGTAATTATGGGGCAAACAAACTGCACCATAGGGGAATATAAAAATTCCATTGATTTATACGTGTCTTTTAAACCCTTGAATGCTAAAGAGTTGGAGACCTATCTAGCATTCAAGAGGTTCATTTAAATCAGGGGGGATTTGGGTTATTTTATCTGTCCTCTGTGATTCTGTTGGTTTGTCCCATAATTACTCTAATTTGGCCTCACTCTCTGAAAGAATGGTGTGAATAACGCAAACAGAATGTCTATTTTTCTCACGACATATACCGAATGGCAGCATACCAATAACATCCCACTACTGTAGCCCCAACATGGCCATTCACACCACATGCTTCATATAGGAGTTATTCTGTATCTACTGATGAAAAGTTAGAAACTATTTGATAACTTATAATAATAATAAACACTTGGGGCTCAATGCAAAAAAGACAGATGGAGCAATTCTGTGGTACACAAATGCCTCTTAGGGGAAAATAAAAATGTTTACTGACTTAAATGCATCTTTTAACCCCTTGAATGCTAAAGAAAGCCCCAGCTTATTGTGAAGAAATATTTTGGAGACCCCTCTAGCATTCAATGCATTAAAAGTGCCATTTAAAGCAAAGGGAATTTGGGGAATTTGTATTTGTCACCTATGGTACAACTTTACTTTGCTTGTGAACATTGATGCTGAGCTCTAGAGCAGTGACTGCCAACCCTATAATCAGGGGCCACTAAGAGGACATGTCTTTTGGATTTCCCTGCTTCCGCACAGGGGATTTAGTTAAATGAAAGAGGCCCTGAATAACTCACCTGTACTGAAGTGTTACGGGTCTCTTTAGATAGGGTTGTGAACCACTGCTCTAGAGAGTAACAAGTTATTTTATTTTTTATCTATTGCAACATACCAAGCTCTCACTAGCATGGCCCTCTGATCCTTTTTGTTTTCTATGTTCTATTTGTACTGTTTATTATTTCTGTACGTCTGCTCCCTGTTGTACAAATCTGCGGAATAAATTGTCAAAAGGATAATCTGTTTGAACAAGTGAGTTAGAACTGACTGTCTCCTATGGGATTTAAACCCTAGGCAACAGAAAAAAGTAATTAACATTAAATATCATCAGTTATATTCAGTTATGTAAACCCAATGAAACCTGGACACTGATGAGAAAGTCTATGTTAAAGTGTTCTCTGGGACAGAAATGTAAAGAGTATTGAGCTATGTGAAAATTAAGTAGTTACTAAAATTTAAACAAATCTGTAAACTGCCCGCTCATGTTTCTCAGATTTTACAAAGAATAACTGTATCACTGGGTGGGTTGGGTAGACTGGAAATGGTACTGGTGAATGTAATCTTGAGTCACCATTTTCATAAATATCAGGCTACATTCAGGAGAAAGTTGTCACTGCCATTTGCCTCTCCAATTCTAAAACCTGCCATATTTATCAATAAAATACATCTTCTTTCCCCTAACTTCCAAATTAGGGTTCTGCACTCCAAAAAACATTTACCCACAATTTTGGTGGAGAATGTCATGGAGAATCAAACAATGTCATCAGTGTACAACAGACCTTAGAAGAGAAGCTTGAAAAATACCACATGTAGGCCACATCTGGACCATTCACCAACTAGATTCCAACACTGGTCTTTTAGTAAGATTTTTTTTTTTTTACTGAAGAGGGCAAAGTCCCCAGCTTCCCATTCGGATTTATCTCTTTAGCAGTGCCTTACAGTGACCATAGCAGGGTTGGAGTGGCATTGTGGTAACCACCAACAAGGGCACAACTGTCCACTGATGAAGACAGAAGCTGAATCGGGATACAGGGTTTCCAGCTGGCTTCAGTGTTAAAGTGAGGCTTTACCTATTTTTTTCTTTAAATACAAAATGCTAGTGTATGTTTGTATGAGAGTGCATTTGTGTGCCTTCTATTCCATCGCCTTCTATTTTCACCATATTCCAGTGTTGTCAGTAGGTTACTCAGCAACCAGTTTATGTCCTCTGTATGTATTGGATATGTTTTGAACCATGGCAGCAGGGAGAAGAGGTAACCGCTGAAGCACTTCGATGTGAACCAAAATAATAAGCAACAGTGCTTATAATGTGTATGTTATGTGGCATGTTTGTCTCTAGGGATGGGCGAAAATTTCCACCTCAAACATGAAATCAGTGAAAAATGGCACTTTCCGCTCGGCGAAAAATTTCCTGCAAAAAGTGCAGATTTTCCACTTTTTCACGCTTTTTTCTCCTGGCTCATTCCATTGAAATCAGTGGGAACATAGAATTTACACACAACACATAGCAAATATTATTTTATTTCCCAAAGGCATAGTATAAAAGGGGCATGAGGGTGAACAGGGAATTTTTTTTGGGGGGGGTTGTTTACTGGGATTGGGGGGCACTTAATAAAAAATAAGTCCTTAATTAAATAAAAAAAAAACGACAAGACATAGCATAAAAGGGGTCTGAGATGGGGTCTGAGGAGGGTGCCTGTGTTGGTGAGTGAATCATTTGAACAGGGAATTTGTTTTGGGGGATTTCTTGACTGCTACTGGGGGGACAGTTAATAAAAAAATAAATAAATAAAATTAATTTGTATTTAAAGTGATACAGACAGGAACCCCCTGACATAAGCTGCCACTGGGGTGAACTGATGCTTATAAAAGTATCTTTAATGCTGTAGGTATTAAAAAACTAAATCAATTGCACCCAGTCTTATCTCTCAAACCTCTATGGTTTGAGAGATATAAGCTTCCTGTGTTAGAGACAGAAATCCCTTTCAACAGACCGTTCCGCATTCTTCAGCAAAGCTGTCATCACATGAGTTAGGCAGAAATTCTTCATTTGAACGGTCTACAACATTTGCCTGGTTTGAAGTATTTCTGCCTAACTAGCGTGATCACTTCTCTGCTGAAGAGCGCAGGACGGTCTGTTGAATGGGATCTCCATCTGTAACACAGAAAGCTGACGTCAGCGCATGGGGAGGGAAAAGGGAACTTTCAAAGCTTATATCTCTCAAACCATAGAGGTTTGAGATATATGAGTGGGTGCAATTGATTTAGTTTTTAATACCTACAGCATTAAATTTACTTTTATCGAAGTATTACTATCCCTTTAAGCTTGTTTGGCACAAGCCCTAAGGAACTTAGGCTTGTTAGAAACAAACCCCCCAAAAATTGTTTATTTTTTTTAGGACTATGTTTTTGTTTTGTTTGTTTGTTTGTTTGTTTTTTTCAAAGCACAAGCCCTGAGAAAAAAAATAAAAATGCCCTACTGGCTTAGTGCAAGAAAGTCATGTTTGCCAGTGGCCACTGTCCATTGTCAAATGGCCTCCTGAGTCTTTAGTTGCAACTGCTGTTACTACTGCTGCTGCTGAGTTGTTTAAGCAGCAGGATGATTAGGCAGCTGAAAGGGAATGGGATCAACAAGAAGATGGATGACAAAGGTTCCACTTGCCATGACTGGCTCCAGTGATGCGCCTGAGGCAATAGCAGCACAACAAGTAGCCCCAAGTCTATGTGGAGAAAAGAAGAAGTTGGCCAATAATTCTAATGTTTCCCTTGAGAGCAGGAACAGTGGCTCCCATCAGCAACTGCAGTCTGCACAGTGAGTGTGTGGTAAACAACATCTGTAGGCACAACTGTATCCAAACACCATGACACCCGACAACCAAGTACTGCTGCTGTCACTATACGCCTTGTCCAGACCCCTCTAAGGACACATGACAACTTGCTGACAGTTTAATAGTAATGATGAACCCTCCCTGCCACCATCTTATCGTATTCTATGGGATGGAATCTCCTCAGATGTTGCTTAATGCATTGCTTGTGATTCTCCTCCACCACACTGGCATGTGTGGTCAGTGCAACACACAGTGTGCACTGGGTGGAGATGAACTGCCACATCCTAACATCAACAGAGTGACTATCATTTCACAGGAGAGGTAATGATGAACAAGGTGGATTGGCAGAAGATGTAGTTAACCTAGAAGGTGATGGTGAGCTAGATGTTTCACTCATCATGGAACTTCCAGTCTCTGCCTGGGTTGCTCTATTCCTCCTCTTTGGTCTCCACCTCACCTCTTGTTGCCTTTCTGGAGAATCAGGGACAGTAAAAGAGGTGCTTGATTTCTGTGGTGGGTGTTTGTCTTTAACATGTTTGATGTAATGGTGCCTGTGTTTCATGTGTGATATCAGGGTGCTGGTGTCAAGGTGTGTTCCCTCCTTTCCTCTTCTCACTGAATTGTCACAAATTGTGCACAGTGCCTTTGCTGATGACTGCACTGTGCCTGTCCCAACAGAAAAATAGTCCCACACCCATGATGACTTCAGGGGGAAGGAAACAGATAGAGAAGAATGGCCTCTTTCTTCTTGTACTCCACATTCCCTTTCATTGTCTGTGGCAGCGAATACTGTTGCTACTGTTGCTGCTACTGCCTCAGGTTCAGCACTGCAACTAGGTCCAGGAGTATTGCTGCCACTGGCAAGTGAAACCTGTCCTAGTCCCGCATCACTTGTTGACCCCATTCCCACTGTGTCCACGGTGGTCTGTGGCACACTAGCTTGCTCCTCAGCATCCTACTGCTCCCCGCAACTCAGTATCATAAGGAATTAGAGCAGTTGCAAATTCCAGTAATTCCAAAATCTCGCTGCTAGTGGTGATGGTAATGCGCATCCTCATTCCTGTCTCCCATTCCTTCTCAGTTTCTTCTAAAAAAGCCATCGATGTTTCTTCCACCCCAACTTCTCCAGCATCATCATCACCACCCCCACTAGTCCGTACATGTTGCTGCTCTATTCCAGACATCTCACTGCTGGTTGGAAGAGGTGACGAGCAATGTGACAGAGGGTCCCCTAATGTCACACTTGGCATTTCCTTTTGACCTGAAGAAGAAGGCAGACTAGCAGCAGGCACAGGCAGCTGATCTGTGCTCCTGCTGCTGGTGGTGGTATTAATTCTGATCCTGCTCTCCTCCCCCAACACCAGTTATGGCCTCTTCAGGATCATGTTCCACCTGGACACTGTAGTGAAGGGAAGGTGAGAATGACTCCCAGAGCCAGAGGAATGGTGTGGGCTCGCTTGACCGCTAGTCTGGACGCTCTCAAATGTTTCCCCTACCACTCCGGCTGCTTTACCTTTACTGCTACTACTACTAACACCAGCCACATCAAGTTCAGCCTCAGAGTCTTCCTCCTCAGTCTCACCGTCACTAGTAATATGAGGATATTGTTGATTACCCCCTCCTTCACTCCTAACATTAACAAGCTGCTGGAATTTAGTAGCAGTAGTACTAGCACTGGCAGGACTACTTGGGAATGGCAAGTGTGATTTAGGGTCCCTTGCTGTCACACTTGGCATCATTTTCTCCTCCCCCTCCTGAGTACTACAAGACACACTAGCAGAAGGCAAAGTATTGGGGGCAGCAGGTTCAGCACTGGCAGCAGGTACACCACTTGTGACAGCAGGGGCAGCACATCTGGCAGCAGGTACAGCAATGGTGGCTGCAGGTACAGCAGTGGTGGCACTGGCAGAAGGGGCAGCACGTTTTGCAGCAGGCACAGGCAGCTGACCTGTCCTGCCCTCACTAGTACCCCCCTTTTCTCCCTCCCTTCCCATTAAATTCCCCAAGATCACTTGGGGTGATTTAGGGGGACTGGACAGCATTGGTTCAGTACTTCTAGTCACTTCTTCCTCCTCCTCAGACTCAGTGGACACATAATAAGGGTCCTTCCAGTTCCTCCTTTTGCTGCTCATAGTGATAGCAGTCACTATGAGCCTCACCTGTCTCAATTTTGCCAAAATATCACAGCAGCACAGCACGTCTATCTCGCTATGTAGCTGCTTTTATTGTGTCTGCCTTCCGCAAATACACGTTTTTAAAGTGGAAATGGGAAAACAATGTAAATCAATGGGCGGAAACTTTCTAGCCATTGAAAAAATGGCGAAAAATTTTGGCCAATGGGCGAAAAATAAGAAAATTTTAATCACAACAACGTGGTTGTCGTGAAATTTCTCGCGGGAACACGGCGACAACTTTCACCCATCCCTATTTGTCTCTCTTTGTCCTGATGATGGCCCACTGATTCAATAAAAATTATTTACATTGGATTGAACAATGTATATTTGAATGACCTCTGTGTATGCTGTCTCATGTATGGACTTTGAGGTTACCTGAGATTGAATACATCCTTATACTCTCTGTAGTGGTCATGTACCACTCCTAATGTTATATACATGAATTGATTTTTTTTTATTTTTACATTAGAGTGCCAAAACCTATGACATGAGAGATTTTTTTGTAATGGAACTCAGTGTTGGTCTATAGCATGTGAGTTCCATTTCCCAAACTTCTTACAATGTTCTGCTGAAAATTGAGTGAATATTCTCTTTTGCCACTTGTATATTGTGAGAATGTGAGAACGAAATTCAGACTTCAATTGGAGCTCTGTAAATTGAACTGAACATATGATGGAAAAAAATATTAACAGATATACTAGACTGAAGGAAGAAGGAAGGAAAGCCTACTAAACTAATAATATCTTATTCCTATATCTACTATTTCCCATTAAGATGCTGCTGCTGACAGTTTGGTTTGTGCAATAGGATATTTATTCAGGTCAGAAAGCTTGTTGTATGCCCTGAGAGCTCATTAGCCAACACAATCCCAACACAGCTTTTTATCTTCAAATAGCACAGACCCGTAATCCTTCTTTTCATTCCAAACACTGAAGCTCTCCCATATGTATTAGACATTCTCTAGTTTGCTAAAGGAAAAACAAAAACCATTATCTTATTCAAGTGTGCAGAACTATTTTCTCAAAGACAAAGGGATTAACCATCTATAGCCTCCATTGCTTATAAGCAGGTGTCAAAAAAAATACAAGTAGTAGGATATGCTCTAATCAATAGTAAAGAAATAACACCCAGCTGCTTCTGCAGCATTCTGCTTTTCCTGGTCTCTGATATAACTCGTTTCCCATTCTGATCTTCTTATGATACAACTACACATGCAGCTTCACTGAAGTTAAAAGTTTATATCAAATAAGGAGCTTATGGATAAATTCTGGGTCAAAGCAACTGCACCAGAGGAAACAAATAAATCAATGTTTAAACCCTTGAATGTTAGGTCTCCAATAATGGTTTGGAAACCTCTCTATCTTTCAGGTGGTTAAACTCCCAAATGGGTATTTTTATTAGCTGATATCATGCAGTTCCTTTGCTGCAGAAGTGCTCTGCTTTTGTTTTGTACATATGCCCCTTTATTGCTGAGTGTGGAATAAGTATGCATCAACTCACTCAAATATCAATCATGCTGAGTCACTCTCTATTTTGGTTTTACATATTTTTTAAGTGCATAATAGGTAAAGTCACAGTGCCTATAATTCTTATAATTTTTTTGTCAGGAATTTTTTTTCTCAGGAACTGTGAAACAGGGATAGTGAAATAATGTAGCACTGTCCCTGCCGCACTGAGTGCTCTGTACACTGTAGTGAAGACACATACCTACTGAAGGTATAGTGCAATATTACATCACTGTCCCTACTTTTACAGTACCTGGCAGAAAGCACTCTAGAAACAGAAATTCAGCAAGTTCCCTGTTGGGGACAAAAAAGTACTAAAAAAAACAAAAAAAAATGGTTAAGTAAAAAATAATAATAATTTAGATAATAGGCAGTTATAGAATATGTAAAGTCAAAGCAGACTGTCACTTTAATAAAACAGAGAATTTACATTTTGAGACTTTGGGCTGTATTCAGAAAGCTACAGAATGGAAAGGTCAATAGCACTATAAGGAACATATACAAATGTCTCAAGGTCCCATTGATTTGAATGGGGAAATGCAGTCTTGAATGCTTGAGATGTCTCCAACACATCAGAGACTGGAACTAAATGGAACTGGAAAACTATCTAGCAATCAAGGGATAAAAATCTCCATTTCAGTCATAGGGAAGTTTTATTTGCTCACTTTTGTTCCGTTGTTTTTTTCGCCATTGTTAATTTCTAGATTACTGAATAAGGCAATTAGTTTACAAATGCACATTTAAAGGAACAATAACACCTAAAAATAAAACTGGGTTATAGAATTTTAAATATCACATACTTCCAACTTGACTGTAAAATTTAGCTATTTTATGTTAGGTGCCTAAAATCTAATCCTAACCTTACATTTGAATGCATGTGTAGTCTACCCTATATAGCTACTTTGCTTAACTGCGTTATTGCAGATATAATGTTATTTTCCTGAGAATGGTACCTACTGCCCTACTGTTCAGAAATGCTGGTACAGTATCCGATGCACTTCTCCAATTCCTATGTTATTCTATGGAACCAATGTACTAAACTTTCTCCAACTTTGGAGATCTTAGTGCATAGGCTTTATGGAATATCATAGGAACTGGAGAACTGATATCACTGGAGAAGTCATCTCCACTTTATCACCTCTTTTAGTGCATAACCCCCAAATGGTTAAATAGGTATGCTTATAGGAAACATATACTGGATAGCTTCAGGGTGATTTTTTATGTGTCCATGTTTAATCGGGTAAATGTGGCCAACCTATTTTGGGGTCGACATGAGGGTGATGGCACTGGTAGGTAGCCATGTGGGGGAAATAGCACTGGGATGCTGGCATGGGGGAAATGGCACTGCGAGGTGACCATGGAACAGAAATGGCACTGGGAATGCCACGGGGAACTGGACATGGGGAAATGGCATTGCAGGTGCATGGGGAGGGAATGACACTAACAGGTGGATATGAGGCTTTAAAATGGCACTTGGGGATAAGCATGAGGGTTAAAATGACACTGGATTGTAGGCATGAGGCACTTAAGTAGGCATGATGGGGGGCACTAGGTATAATTTGTTTATATTAATAGAGATATTGTCTTTTATTTTTTACCTACCTTTCCTTGCTGTCTTTAGGCTTTAATTAGGCTTTAAGTAGTCATGCAGAGCAGTGAGCATTGCACAGTGGTCCCACTCAGAGCAGTCTTCACTTCCTGTCAGTGCACAGCATGGGAATCTGTGCACAGAAAGTGGGTGTCTTCAGGGCAGGGGCTTTGTGAGTGAAGACTGGTAACTTAACAGCCGCTCTCAACTCCGTTTGTGTGGGGTGCAGGCATGGAACATTGAGAATAAGGTCCATCTCTATTAGCTGTGAGCTGTATAGTCATGGACCTTGTTTGCAGTGTGTGGGTAGAAGTAAGGCAAGAGCTCAGGTCTTGCAGACACAGAGCTACAATATTAATTGTTGGGCAAGGGGAAAACAGAGACAGACTGGGTTTTATGATATTTAAACCCAGACAGTGATTACAGCACTGGACAATGTGGCCCACAACTAGACTGTCTGGTTCAAAACAGGATGGTGGCAACCCTAACAGTATCTCAGACTATCTATACACAATAAAACAATATAAAGATAGCTGTGATAATGGGAGCCATGCAAAAAGCAGGAATGGGAGCCCCGCAAAGCATATGTAAGAGTAGATTTTAGGCCTTAGAAAACAGATCATTTTACAGATGGTCACATGGAGTTCAAGGTATTTAAGTGTTTTAATTACATTTTTAGGTGTTAATGTTCCTTTAATCCCTTGAGCTCCAGAGGGTGGGGAACACATAATGAAGCAATGTATTTCACACATTTGCACAGTTATAGTTATTTAGCAATAGCCATTTATATTTTCCTCCTCCCTCCCCTTTTTACTGCTCAGAAACTCGATGTTCATCCAATAAACAAGCTGATGCAATGCACTGTGGGTAAGGAAAGGTGACACGTGACCTCATGAACCTCTGAGAAAAGGGGAATGCATTACAAAGGCTTATGGTGACAAGACTGAGTGGGCATGACTTATCTCGACTGTATTGCTGTATCTCCTGACTCTAGACACTCCATACATTCCTGGGACCAGATTTCTGTTCTTAGAGCTTGAGAGGTGATGTAGTAAAAATGGGAGGGAGGGGAAAAATATAAATGGCTAATGCTAAATAACTGTTCAAGTTAGGGCAGTGAGGCATGGATGGTATGATTTTTTTTTTAAGTCTAACAATATTAAGTAAAGTGAAAATTAAGTATTACTATCTCTTTAATGCATCACCCCCCCCCAGAAGCTTTGATAATGTTTATTTTTTGCAATTGTATTGCTACAGAATTGGTCCTCTTTTCTTTTGTGCATATGGCCCTCAGAGAATACAAACACAGCAATAATAAGTGGGGACAGTACACACAAAATTATTATACGTCTATCATAGTCTGTAAAACTAATGTCAGCAAATTGTTACAGCAGAAACATAACTTATACAACTGTGGTATATCTGCAGCCCCTGAATTCCAATAACAGGTAATCTTTTAAGAAAACCCCTAGTTAAGAGAGGTAGATTGCTTATTTATTTATGTTTACAGATGGCCTGTCCAATTAATAAAAAGTCCAAAAAAAGAAAAGGACCTTTCTAAGGGTTTGGGTTTTTCACCAAGCAGGCATTTTTACCTTTTGGTCAAAATAGTGGCACCAAATCGATGTGTCAGAAAATTGACAGTAAGGACGTTTTTTCATAGTGATGATGCAATTACTGACACCCAAAGAACTGGGATTTCATCTGCATGTATGGCCTCTAATTTGCCCCAAAATGTAGCTCATAATGCTTCTAACACTACAGATGAATGTACTGATAGTAACATCGTCACTGCCAATATGGATATGATTCCACTGACTAGATTTTCGACTCAGTCTTCCAGTTTACATCTAGATCACTTAGGGGAAAGAATGATTCTGGTATATCTCAATGTATAGACACTGAATTGGTTAATAAACTCAGATGGAACACCACTTCTGCTGAGTTTTATCCTATTCAATACAGAGGCAAAGCAATAGAAGTGTTTCAGAACATGGTGGAAGATGACTTAACTCGTCTGTTTAAGGTTTCCTGCACTAGGAGGTATTTATCCAACAACTAAATTGGTTCAGAAAGGAGAGTAATAAAGGAATTGGCTTCAGATAGCACTATAGTTGTCGAGAATGCTGACAAGGGTGGGGGATTGGTCGTTTTGAACTCTGCTCAACATTACTTCATCCCTTCGACAACTCCATGATGACAGCTTACTCTATTTTACCCAAAGATTCTACCAAGAGTTATGCTAAACTCTTGAAATTGTTGGTAGAAGAGGGGCAGTCACTGGGTGTGTTGTCAGATAAGGAGGCTGGTTTTATATTAGTAAAGAGTCCAAAAAGCTGATCTTCCACCATTTGCTGAAAGTTCACAAGCCTAATTGCCCTCCTTTGGGTAGACCCATAGTATCTGGGATTGACTCACTAAATGAAAACCTGTCAAAAGTAATAGATTCTTATCTTCATCTTTGGTGTATAGGCTTTTTAGCTATACTAGATACTCTGGTCATATGTTGCTCCAACTATCTAATATTAGTACTAGACCAGGTTATGCATGGGGTACCTTAGATGTTATATCTCTGTACTCAGTTAAACCACACATCAAAGGTTTAGAAGCTGTTGACACATATAGCATCTAGTCTTTAGATTTAAAAGGCTTTATTCTCTCTGCCGTTAATTACTTAACCCATCATAATTTTTTAAAATATGATAGTCTCACAGTCTACCTTAGAGGCCTGGGCTATCCTGTGCTTCATTCCTCTGTGGTCGGCCGGCATAGTTGTGGCCACTTCCGCATTGCTAACATCATGAAACATGCACTGGCAAGGACGCCTGTTTATGGACCTATTCTCTGTGGCCTAATTGTGTCCTGCCTTCTCCTGCATAAACCTCCCTAGGAGTCATTGCCCTTACATGGTGTTTCCGCTAGTGTCTCTTGTGCTCCATTGTGACCTGTGCTTTATCTGAGAATCCGCTCCTTGTATGATCCTGTTTGTCTGAATACCCACTACGGTTCTGACCTGTGGTTTTGGCTGACTGACTCGCTTCATGTATGACCTCGGCTTGTCTTACTACCCACATCGGTTCTGACCTGTGGCTCTGGCTGACTAACTCGATCCGTGTAGTCCCCGGTATGTTTGACCTCTGGCTCCTGCTGCCTATCGCTCCATGTAGTCCCCAGCTTGTCTGATCTGTGGCTCTGACTGACTACTTGCTCTGTACTCTCCGTACATGCCTGACCATCCGTCTCAGTGTTCCGTGGTTCAGGTCTGCTCTCGCTCCCTGTTGCCTCTGGTCGCATGACCCGGGATGGAGACTTGTGCATCAGTTACTGTTCCCTCTGGTGTTCCATCGGCACCTCTGTCCTAGTCTTTGGTATCTTGCAGTATTGCAGTGCGCAGCACAGTTTGCAGCTCCGGGTAGGAGCCTGGTCCTATTATCCTGTGGTCTGGGGTTACATAGTTACATAGTAATTTAGGTTGAAAAAAGACTTGCGTCCATCCAGTTCAACCCTTTTCCTATTCCTGTTTACCATCGCTGACCCAAAAGAAGGCATCTGACTCCAAATGGCAATCAGATTTCTCCCTGGATCAACAAGCCCTAACTAAATATTAATCCCAATACTAACGTGCATAGCCCTCTATATTATGCTCTTTTAAATAAGGGTTATGTGGGCTAATACTATTAATTGCTGTACTTAATAAATATAGGTGGTTATACATTTTATGATCACGTCTGTCCTTCTTTGCCTGAAAACCATGACAGGTGGTACATTTTTTCTGCAGAAATGTGGGACCTCAATGGGGGCAAAATTTGCCCCCTCAAATGCAGATTTTGAGTAGAAGTTCATCTATGGCACCCACACCATTTTTGTGACATCATTGTATCATATAACAGGTATATTGATGATCTTCTCCTCATCTGGTCAGGAACTAGAGATCAGTTTATAAGATTTTTGATTATCTGAAAATCAATTATTTAAATCTTAAATTCACATATGATATGATAACACAAATATTTATTTTCTTGAACTTAAATTGACTTTCAATAATGGGACTATTAGCTCTACCATTAACAGGAAATCCTGCAGCAATAATTCTTTATTACCTGCCAGATCCTGTCACCCCAGGCATACTATCCAGGGGGTGTCTATCAGCCAATTCATGAGGGTTCAAAGGAACTGTACAAACGATCCTGAATTTGAATCTCAATCTGATGAACTGAAGACTAGATTTCTTCAGAGGGGTTACTCTATGGAGTTAATTGATTCTGCATATAACAGAGGAAAATCCATGAACCTGAGCCCACAGAATAAAAACTAGTAAATCTACTACCACAGACCAAACACCACTATTCGTTACAGACTATAGTGTGGAACATAACCAGATTAAGGGTATTATTAATAAGCATTTCCCATTTTGTGGAGAAATAGCCACTTAAAACCCTATCTACAAACAGACTGTAATTTTGTATCAAGAAGGGCTCCAACACTTTGCATGTTTAATTGTGGGGCTACAAGATGCCTTTCCTGTAAATATGTAAATGTCAGTAAGGAATTTTAGAGCACTGTTACTGGGAAAATATATCAAATGAAACACTACAATAACTGCAAGGCAACTTATGTTGTTTATTTGCATACTTGTCAAAAATGTAAAAAGCAATATGTAGGTCGTACAGTTAGACCTTTAAAAGACAGAATAAGAGAACATATCCTGAAAATAAAAAACAAGGATATTTCTAAACCAGTGGCTCGACACTTCATTGATTATACTAATTGCTATATATCATTTTTTTTTTCATTTCAAAGTATTGAAAGAATTTTTTCTCATGAAAGAGGATGAGACATTCAGATTAGACTAGACAGAATAGAGGTGAAATGGATCTTATATCTTTCCACAAGAAAACCTCATGGTCTGAATTCAGATTATGATGTCAATCTTTCTATACATAAATAGAATTTTATTACATAACAGGAGGCTTCATATTTTGCATTACTTTCTTTACTAAAACTCCATAGCAGCACAGATTTACATAACCAATCAAAAGAGAGAACAAAGTCTACATAAGACCCCTCTTGACTAACCCCTCCCTCTTTCTTTGCTGCTCCAGACAAGTGCACAGGTCAGAGTAAATTTGTCTTTTCTTGTTCTAAGTGCAATGGTTTTGAACTGCCTTGTTTATTGTATGTGCTGGGTTTTGGTCTTTTACATTGTGTTTGTTGGGTTTGTGCCCTCTGTTTGTGTGCTTGAGGAATTGGGTATGTGTGCTCCTGCCTTCTAACGCGTTTTTCGGCGTTGGGCAGGGAGCGGGTGCTTGAGCGTCTGCTTGTGTCTGTTCCCTTCCCTCTCGCCGCTGTGTAAGGCAGCTGGTTTTGTTTTTTGTCCGTCTTGAGCTGTGTACCTGGTTTGCCTGCGGCCGCATCCTTCCTTGGAGGCGGCCAGGGCTCTCTGTTTCGTTCGCCGGTAGCTCCGGAACGGGGGTATTGCATGGCCGTGGATCATCTCGCGAGATCGCGGGATTCTCGGCGGCCATCTTGGTACTCTCGTTTCGGTCGTCTACCCGCTTCCACTCTGGATCGCACGGTGTTCTTTGTGAAGGGGCTTTACCCGTCATTTACACCGTGCTGATCCTTTGGCCTTTATCTTTGGGTGAGCCCCATGGTAGCCTACTAACACGGCTGTGTATCCTCCCCCACAGGGGTGAGCCCTCTGTTTCTGCTTGGGGGTAGTTGGGTGAGCCCCGTTATTACTGATTGGCTCTATTATTTGAGCTCTTGCCTGGTACTATTAGGTACCTTTTTCTGGGGTGAGCCCTCAGTACTGGGTTGGCTGCCACTATACACCTGCCGTTGGGTGGGCCCTGAGGGGCCTTCACTGTAGATTTCTTGCCTATTTTAGGACAAGTGCTGTTGTGGCAGGGGTAGCTCCTGCTGTGCAACTGGGGTGAGCCCCTTCTGGTTCAGATACCTTATAGTGGTTACAACCAAACAAAAAAAAAAAAAAAAAAAAAAAAAAATTATTTAATAAAATACAATCAAATTGGGATACAGTACACTTACTGCTTAACCCTTTCTCTTGATTGGAGGAGTATTGTTTGCCTCCTCGTGGAGGTCTGCCCCTCGCTGTTATAGGGGATTTACTGGGTGAGCCCCAGTTGTACTGCGCAGGTGGTTGCCCCTGGTTTTCTTTTACAGGGGGTAGCTACTTACGTATTCTTCCTTTATTCTTTAGATCACTACCTGCCATGGCGGACTCTCAGGATTTCCAGTTCTTGATTAATGAGGCTGTTTCGGCCTCGGTGGAGAAGGCGTTGGCAAGGATGTTTGCCCAACGGTCGTCTGATTCTGCCTCTGGCATGAATTCTTCAGTTCCGGTGGAGTTAGAGAGCCACGAAGACTCGCCTGTACCTTCCAGGGAGGATTTCTTAGCTGCTAAACGCCTATGGAAGGGGCCTGCTTCCGCTTCCAGAGGCCTTTCTTCCAGTTCTTCTTTAAAGCGTCCACGTCTTGCAGCAATGGAGGACTCCAGTCAGGCCCGCTCCCCGGCATCAGACGAGGACGCAGGGAACTCTTCCGGTTTGGCAGTGGTAGATGAATGGAGAGCCGATTCTCCCGCCTCGGGGGCCGACCCTCAGTGGGACTCTACTCCGTTTCCTGAATCCCAATATGTGAAGGAATCGTTTGTGGATGACTCAGGTATCCCGTCCGGCTCTCGGGACTCAGCCGGGGCTGATGCAGAGGTGCTGTGTGACCGTCAAGGGAATCCTTTGTTTGATCCACGGTTCCTGCGTCACCCGAAGTCGTCAGAATGGAGCCTTCCGGATCATCTGGCACGCTATGTGCATCATTGGATCCGTAAACCCATTGAGAGGGAGGTGCGTAATCGCCTGCGGGCCGAATGCCCACGGCCTTCCCTTCCGGACAAAGTGGCTCTGACTCCGGAATTTGATTCCACAGTCCTTACCTTCATGTCAAGATCGGGCCGTGATCCACGCAAAGGGATCGAGAAGGGTCTGAAGACGGCACAGGATAAATTATTGGATGTCTTGGGTCCGCTGTCTCAGGTGTTATACTTTGCGGATCTGGCTATGTCCGATGGATCCGCGTTGGACGCGGGGGCCATTCGTGAATGGGCACAGAGAGCCATTTGCCTGCTTGGCAATGCCAATGTTGCACTATCTACTGAGCGAAGGAAGGCGGCCTTGTTACGCATTGATGCAAAGTTGGCTGATCTAGGATCCAGAGATTTGGGCCCGGCGGCACAAGGTCTTTTGTTTGGCGAATCCTTTATTATGGAGCTGAAGAAACATGTCAATCTTTTCACCACGCTCAACAAGGCGCAGACGTCTTTGAAGCAAGTGTTTCGTCCATCTGCTAACAGAGATGTTTTTGGACGCGCTGGCCGGCAGCGGGGCCGTGCCGCCAGCAGATTCTGGTCTACAGGTCCCAGGGCGAATCCTCCTACCGCATCATTCTTCCCATCATCCCAGTATCGGACCACTTCCTTTCAACGTGGAACGGATAGAGGCAGAGGGAATCGTGGACGTGGTCGCGGGAAGTTCAACTCCGGTGAGTGTTGTCACGACATGTCCTTCTATAACTCTAACGGCAGGCAGGCTTTCTCTTTTCTTACAGAATTGGGAACGCATTTCCACAGACGCCTGGGTACTACAGACGGTAAGGGGATATGTGATAGATTTCCACTCCCCTCCTGTTCAGAGTTCTCCGCCTCACGTAGCCGTAGTTTCCAGGGACGGCAGACTGTTAATAGATGCAGAAGTTCGTACGCTGTTCTCCAAAGGCGCGGTGCAGTACGCGCCAGACGCCGGTGGATTCATCAGCAACATTTTTTTGGTGCGGAAAAAGACGGGGGATTTTCGCCCCGTCATCAATTTGAGGAAACTCAACGAGTTCGTAGTATACCGTCATTTCAAGATGGAAGGTATCCATCTGTTACGCGATCTCTTACTAGAGGGCGATTGGTTTACACGACTGGATCTGAAGGATGCGTATCTTTCTGTTCCGGTGGCAGAGGAATGTCGCCGGTTCCTCAGGTTCCGTTGGAAGGATCGCGTGTGCCAGTTCACGTGTCTTCCCTTCGGCCTCAGTTCAGCTCCGTGGTGTTTCACCAAGTTACTGAAGCCTGTCGTAGCTCATTTCAGGGCTCAGGGGATTCGTTGTCTCATTTATCTGGACGATCTCCTGATTTTTTGCGACGACGCCTTTCTACTTCAATCGCAAACGATCTTTATCATAGACTTCTTGGAATCCCTAGGGTTTGTAGTAAACAGGGACAAGTCAGCATTGGTTCCTTCTCAAGTGATTCAGTTCCTGGGATTCGAGATCGACTCCATTCATTGCCTCCTGCGTCTTCCACTCTCCAAGGTCTCTGCTATTCGGAAAGAGATTCGCAGAGTGCTGCGTCAGACATCGATACCGTTACGCCTTCTAGCGCGTATTGTGGGTCTTCTATCGTCTTCCATTCAGGCGATATTTCCGGGCCCTTTACATTACAGAGCCATGCAGCGTTTGAAAGCACGTCACCTTCGCGCGGGTATGTCTTACGATCATCAGGTGATCCTTTCTTCGGAGGTTCGCTTGGAGCTCCGTTGGTGGCTACTCCACATGCAAGCGTGGAACGGCAGGGCGATTTTCGGTCGCTCTCCGGACTTTGTGCTAGAGTCGGACGCCAGTCTTTGGGGCTGGGGAGCACATTGCGTCGCTTCATCCACAGGAGGTCCTTGGTCTCAGGACGAATTGGGTCTGCACATCAATTGTTTGGAGTTGATAGCGGGTTCCTTTGCGATTCGCAGCCTAGCCAGAGATCGCTCAGATTGTTGCATCCTCTTACGGATGGACAACATATCGGCGGTCCAATATATCAACAAGTTAGGAGGGGTCAAATCTCGAGACCTGACGGAGGCTGCGAAAGACATTTACCGGTTTTGCTTCGAACGCAACATTTCGTTGCGAGCAGAATATCTTCCAGGTGTCTCCAACTGTTCAGCAGACTGGTTTTCCCGCCATTGGAGGGACAGCAGCGACTGGAAGTTGGACGTCAGAGTGTTCCGCAGATTGGGCGAGCTGAGGGGTCCTCTCGACTTAGATCTATTTGCTTCTCGCACCAACTTTCAGATTCGGAAATATTTCAGCTGGCTCCCGGATCCGGGATGCGTGGCAGTGGACGCGTTCCTTCAACAGTGGCCGACTCGAGGGGCATATGCGTTTCCTCCTTTCGCCATGTTGGCCAGAGTGGTTCACCACATTCGACGACAGAAGGTGAAGCTGTTACTGATTGCGCCTTGGTGGCCGAGTCAGCCGTGGTATCCGGATCTTCTGGAACTGTCCTGCGAAGATCCTCTTCTTCTCCCATTTCATCCAGGTCTTCTCCTCGGTCCTCGGGGGGAGTTACATCCGCTGGTGGTGCAGGATCATCTATCTCTGGTGGCCTGGACGCTTTCAGGGGTTCTTGGGCAGTCGAGGGCCTATCGCAGACAACTAAGGATCTTTTGTGGGACTCGTGGGCCCCTGGTACCAGACGCAGCTATGTTTCAGCATGGAACGTCTGGTCTCGCTGGTGTGTGGAAAGGGACGGAGATCCCTTTACAGCGCCTATTCCTATGGTCTTAAATTTCTTATCGGACCTCTTTTCGATGGGACGTTCTTACCGTTCCATTAATGTTTCCAGATCGGCTATTTCAGCCGCCCATGTTCCGTTTTCAGGGGTTCCGGTCGGTCGGGATCCCTTGATTTGTCGTCTGATGAGGGGCATTCGGTTGGCTCGTCCACCCAAGCCCAAATACGATCGATTTTGGGATGTTGACGTTGTGCTGCAGTTTCTACGCCATTGGCCTGCTAATGACTTGCTGTCATTGCGGCAACTTTCCGCTAAACTTACGTTGTTGCTCTGTTTAGTATCTTTTAGAAGAGTGTCAGATGTTAGGGCTTTTGATGTTGATGCTTTTGCTGTGTCGCCAGAGGGGGTGTCGTTTACTATTTCTAGGCGTACTAAATCAGATTCCCCCTCAGTCTTTTATCCTTTTTTCAGGGAGGTTCCCCAACTTTGTGTGGTTGGGGTGTTGCTTCGATACGTGGAGGTTACGGCTCCTTTAAGAGTATCCCAATCTGGTCAGCTGCTTGTCTCTTATGTTCGACCTCATAAACCAGTGGCAGCAGCTACTTTGGCTAGATGGGTCCGTTGGGTCCTTACGTTAGCAGGGATTGAAACATCTTTTGGCGCCCATTCGGTCAGGGGCGCTGCCGCTACGCGTGCTCGTTCGGCAGGAGCTTCGGTGGCGGATATTATGCGTTCTGCGGATTGGTCCAGAGAGGAAACCTTCAGGGTTTTCTATTTTAGACCATCCTCTCATGCATCTTTTGCCATGATGTCACAGCGTTAAAATTGCAAAATATGAAGCCTCCTGTTATGTAATAAAATTGTAGATTATGCTAACGCAGTGTACTGATAATCTTAATTTTATTAATGACAGGAGGCGAATATTTTCCCTTCCCTTTTTCTTCCCACCCTTGAAAGGTTCGACTTTTGTCCTGTTAGGGGTATAGGATCTTACTTTAGATGGGTTGGATGTAGCGATGTTACGTCCTGGTATATCTCTCATGTGTTCTAATGATGTTTTCATTTAAGATGCTGTTATGCTTGATGCCAGGTGTCTGAAGTTCAGATTCTGTCACACATCTCTTTTTTCTTTCAGCGTGATGGCTGCTTATGGGACGGTCCGTCAACGGAGCTTCAACGTTCCGGAATCAGAACCGCAGGATGAGGAGACCGGTTGTTTTCGTTACAGATGTTGGGGAGTTACTTGTTTATGTTTGCAAAGAAAGAGGGAGGGGTTAGTCAAGAGGGGTCTTATGTAGACTTTGTTCTCTCTTTTGATTGGTTATGTAAATCTGTGCTGCTATGGAGTTTTAGTAAAGAAAGTAATGCAAAATATTCGCCTCCTGTCATTAATAAAATTAAGATTATCAGTACACTGCGTTAGCATAATCTACAATTGCAGTCTTCTTTTCTGGCCTAATTGGGAAATGTGGAATATGATTAATTGTGTCTTCTTGATCGCTCCATGTTGTTATTTTCTTTACTGATAGTTATCTTTCATGATTTAAGAATATACTTTCTCATGTTGGATATGGAGAAATTGTTCTATGATCGGAGGGTCTGTTGCTTTGGGACTACAAGTATCTTCTAGGTCAATATTCTCTAAGTCCACCTTTTAAGTGTCTTTCGATAGTTTGGCCACTGGTGATGCTATTTCTTCTTTGGGCTTTTTTATTAATTGGACTGGCCATCTGTAGTTAGAGTATGGTTCTGAGGGCTAAATTAACCATATGCATTGTGGGATATTCTCATTGTTACAGCGGGATTCCAACACAGCGAACATTCACCCTGCTTATGGTCAGTCCAGTTAGATTTGTTTATTTAATGTTTTTATGTTTGAATCAGCTGTTTTGCATACTATTTAAGACAGATTCTGTTACACTGAATCCAGCCTATGATTAAGTGACACACTCACAAAACTCTTTAGGCAGATCATGTACTGTGTATCTTTCCTTATACAATCGTCTATGCTTGTTGCATGGATTAATTTTAATTTATTTTCGAATAAACTTTGAAGCACGTACCTCATGTCTGAGGTCCAGCAGTGGTCGTTTCCTGCCTCTTCATCCACAGGAGCAAAAGCAAAAAACTTCCTTACCTGAGGAAGTGGCTAGTTGGCCACGATACACGTTGGGTTTGGAATAGCGCTATCCAGAACTCTCTTGTTCAGAGTAGCTCCTGGACACGGCTCCTTCTCGTGTGGATAATAGTATACAGACAATAGGAACACCAAGCACTGAGTAGGTGCAAATAGAAGAACTGTTAATCTATATTGTTTTACCATTCTTCCAGCGAATAGACCAGCTGAGAACTAAGTAGCTGTAGGAGAATGAGCGGAGGAGCTGGAGATAGATAACAGAGAAGGCAGAGACTAGGAGTCCGTTACACTGAGAGCATACGGAGCAAGGCTGTGTATACTGGGAGCTTATATGCTGTGACATATCTTTGGTCTGATAAGTGCATTTGTACTACTTGCTATTGGAATTAAAGTAAATACTTTTAGATTGTTTTTCTTTTTGCCCCCCTATTCTAGATTGTGTGAGTTGGTGAGGAAAAAAGGTTCCGAAATTGGGGAGCAGCAGTGGATTAACTCTAAAGGTGTTTATACAAAAATCTCGCTTGTTGTTTCTTTCTCCATCCGTTGTGTTACCATCATCATACATCATCTCATCATTCATATTTCATCCATATTCATCACCTCCTGACTAATATAGATAAGTACTTTTCCATCTGTTGTGCGATTATCATGTACCATCTTAATATTGATTATTGCAATAGATAGGTACTTTACCTATAATTCCTGTCAGACTAAAACTTTTTGTCAGACTATACACTTTTTGTCAGATTATATTGTGTTGGATTGTGATATTTCTTTATTTGTTTTGCCTTGTCATCATACCTTTTGTCTAATTTTCCATCATTATTTGATTAGCCTTAGGTATTTAGAATTTTTCACTATAGGTACTTGGTTTATAATACTAAGCCAAGTCACACAGTGCACTGGGATTTAGGTCTGGACCTTCGATATAGGAACATAGTCCCTTGTTGGAGTTTCAGACCTATAGATTGTTTGTTATAAAACCCTATCAACTTGCTATTACCGTTACCTCCACAATTACAAAGTTAACCCCCCATCCTGGCCAGGTCATTGCCAGAGCCCATGTGGGAAGAAAATTAACAAATATTAGCCATATAAAAGCCAATGGGCATGCATGATTGGCTGAGAGGTTATTCCAAGGCATGGTGTGTGCCCTGTGTAACCCCACCTCCAAGCCAATGGGAGCGTGGGAATGGATTTGAACCAGGATTGCTCATAAAAAAGTCAATCCCTGTTCATTTTTCACCACATTGTTTGAGAAAACGGCCCGAACAGCGGAAACGGGTTGATGGGTTGTTTTTTACTTTCTTATGCAACTGTGGAGAAAGATGCAATGGAAAACCAGGGCATTGAGGACACTGCTGGACCTCCAACATCAAGGTAAGTGCTTCACATAGGAAACACATAGGGAGGGAGAATGTGGCCTAGTTTGTTAGCATTGGGTCTAGGTAGGGGGTGGATTAATTTATTGTTAATGTTGGGTCTAGTGGGTGGGGCTTAATTTTAGCATTGTTTGCGAGAGTGGGGGAGGGTGATTGTGGAACTATCTTATAGTCAGCTTTTGACACTGTATCAAACATTGAGCGTTAGCTAGTTTCCACTGATATTCCTGCTTCTTGTGTTATTCAGCATGAGTTGGGGGGGGGGGGGGGGAGAGAATGCTGCAACAAGCATTAGGCTGCAAGTTGGATTTGTACAGCCTATGCTCGTAACTGAGCCTGCTGAGAAGCTAAAAGAATACCTCCAGAAAGCTGGTATGTTTTCTGGTGGGTACTTATTGATATAGCAACTAAAGGGTTAACTGTGTTTGTGTAGTGCAACAGCTATACCTGCAAAATATGCCTTGCTGCCCACACCTGCTGATCCCCCCCCCCAGGCAGAGATAAGACATGCTTTTGCTCAGAACTTGTTTTGCTCAAAACTTGTTTTTCGTTTTTTGCTTATGCCACGTATAGGGTTGCCACCTTTTCTTCAAAAAAATACCGGCCATGGCATTCCCTCCATAGACTTAACATTGGACAGAAGCGAATTTTTTACTGGCCTGCCGGTAAAATACCGGCTGGTTGGCACCCTAGCCACGTAGCTAAGATAGAGTGATGGGGTGGGTGGGTGCTGAGCTAAGGGGTCTTAAGGTAAATAGATAAAAAGTACTATAATACTATTGGATAAGACATTTTATGTTGCAAATTGCTATTGGACTACAAATGTGCAACTTTCCTCCGCACCTTAATTCGGACCATAATGCTTTATGTTTTTCCCACAATGCTTTATGTTTCAGGGCATAGTCCAGGTATATAACTGTAACCCTTTGCCTGTAGTTCAGAACAGCCTTTGCTCATGCACTGTTCTCCTTCATTCCGAATAAAGAAAATTCCTGCTTGTTACTTCTCCGATCTTGACTCTTCATTGACCAGGCGACAAGAGTATTGATCACATTTTGCTTACATTATTTTTGCAATAATGCTTGTTTTACCTTTCCTAATAGTACTGACCTATATAAGTATTGTCCAGTAGTTTCCAACAGCTGGAGTATTGTGCTGTCATATCTGACCTACAATTGGGTGGTAACAAGGCGTGCATCAAAGGATATCCAAGTCTCAGCATTTATTTAATCTCAGAAAGTCATTAGATATGAACTTAATAATTGCAATTTAATGATTTCATATTTGTATTAATGAAGGAAATAAATCACTCCTGTATAAAAATATTTTCCTGTATAAGTTTATATATTCATTCTATTTTTGTTATTTATTATTAAATAATGAGAACAAATGAGATGGCTCAGGTGTTTAAGGCACCAGCTGTAGAATCTGTTCAAACTGCAAGGTCACATGTTCTTGTTCCTGCAGGGTAAACTCAGCCTTTCATTCTTCTGAGGTAGATAAAATGAGTACCATTAAACTGGGTAATAATATCTATACCCCCGGGACATACTTGAAAACGAGAGACAATCTCAGTGTATCCTTCCTGGTAAAATACTTTGATATTATACGAATAGAGCAAAATAGCCAACTGTATCCTTCATTACTCACCAATAAGCCCATCCTATATAATAATTTGCTAAATTATTTGTCAGAAGCCATCATGCACAGTAGAGATGGCTGCGCTCGCGGCTCGGGCAGTCTCTACTGTGCATGACTGCACCGTGGCCATTGCTGGGTGGCACTGTGGCCCGTGTACACGGGCTCTTCAACTAGTTTTCTATAATTAAGCAACTGCTATTAAATAAGGAGCAACTGTATAAATTAATTTCCAGAATGGAGTGGGCAACCTATATCTCTCCTGCTCTACAACTTCATACTTGCCAACTGCCCCTGATTTCCAGGGGAAGACCCTGGTTTTGGCTTCCTATCCCTGAATCCTGATGTCACTAGTTTTAAATTTTAATTTCTCATTCATATTCTATATGCTTGTCATGGAAAAAGTTGAAATCGTATGTACTTTTCCACGACAGTTTTGCTTATTATATGATTTTGTGCAGTATTTAGGTGTGGGTAATGTCTGTTTTTGATAAGAAGTCCTGCTTTAAGTTTGTTTTACAAAGCTACACAGTAGCATGGACCACTATCAATGTGATGTGCAACGTGACTGCCTTAGGCGAAAATGACCCTGGAATACATATAAAAAAAATGCTTTAATTTTACTAATCCTCATCTTGTAGAATTTAAAAACAGATTTTTAATGTCCCAGTCACATTGAGAGAAAATTGATTTCAAAGTCCCCCTCTCCCTCCCCTTTCCCTGACATTAGCATCTAGATGTATGCAGGGGAATCCGATCCTGGGGCTAACAGGCGGCTGTGCAGCAGAGCCGAGATCGTGTTAATGAAGAAAAATCCTTCACTGAAATGGTCTTCTAAGAGTGTAGAAGACCATTTCAGTGAAAGATATGTTCTTCATTAACACGATCTCAGCTCTGCTGCAGAGCCCCGGATGGTTGTAAATACTCCTGATCTCAGAGAAAGGGGAGGGAGGAGGGACTTTGAAATTGATTTTTCTCTCAAACTTCATTGGGGACATTAAAAGTCTTTTTTTAAGTTCTACAAGATGGGGATTAGTAAAATTAAAGTATTACAACATTCATATGATTTTTGTTGCTGTGGAGCAGTGTGATACACTTATATACACATCACATAGTCTAATGTCCAAAAAAGAGGGACACCAGGGTGGTAAAGAGGGACAGAGGGATTTGGGTCTCAAAATGGGACTGTCCCTCCTAAAGAGGGACACTTGGAGGTATGCATTCATGTCTTACTTAAACGCTTATTGGAGAAATGTATACTGCAGGACTGCATTGATTTCAGTGAAGTACTGCAAAATGGTTATTTCCTATGTGTCCCCAGTTAAAGGTGACATCTGGTCAGCCTACTCTGGCACTCAATACATCAGCTTGCATATAATTATCATATACAAAAGAGGTAATAAGGAATACAAAAAAATACACACAATCATTCTTTTGACGCTTTGTTTGCCAGAGAGAGGGGCACACAACGCATTGCAAGGTGCAGTGTGACTCTCTTCCATTCATAGAGTTAAGGAATAAAGCGTTTTATTTCTCACAAGACATAAAAAAGTCACAGACAAAAGATTAACCATTTGAGTACTAGAGGAGTACCGAACGGATTCCAACGCAATGCGCTCAGTATCCCTCTGTCACTCTAAGAATTACAGAAATCACATGTGCACTCGCACCGAAACGAGGCTTGGAACGCAAAACTACCTAGGAAATCCGACAACAGGACGTCATAGAGGCGGGTTTTTGTCGCCTACGCTGTGTGCTGACAACAAGGAATTCTATGGTCCTACAAACGATTGGGTTAAATGGGCGTGGTGTACATTTTTCTTTATGGACGTCCGGGTTGAGCTGTTCTAGTGGCTTGGGTTGGACCCGGCTAGCTATGTTAGAGTTCTGCGTCCAGTCTGTCATCTGATTAACCGTTTCTGCTCAATCACTTCTCGCCTGCCCACACTTCAGTCTGGCACAGTGATCTGGTACATAGCTAGGGCACACGCATTTCCAAACAATCCATCGCTTTCCTTTAGAAACCACTTGAACTAACATATTTATCACATTGGTCATTTTTCCTTTCTATTTCTATTAGGAGCAGCTTGACTTCCTAGCCAATATTTACCCCTGCCATTACCTTACCAGCTGTTCATCAAGATGCTGAACGTCCCGTCCCCCTCCTTCCCTGCCCCAAGGTCCCAGCAGAGGGTGGCCACGGTTGGGAGAAGTAAGGTATGAGTACGGGGTTCATTTCATTTACTAATCAGTTTAAGTATGTGCTTTCCTCTTTCTAACTTCAGAAAAGCAGGAATCGTATAAATTTACCAGAATAAAGTAAGCTTGTAAGTGATGTGAACTGTGGTTAAGGGAAATATGTATATTAAAGGAATAACACTTAATATGGAAATATGTCGTAGGGTTTATACTGCTGAGTAAAGCAAGGGTACTCGCGCTATGTGAGTTGTTTTATTAACACGTTGTTTACACTCAGACTTGTATTTTTTGGGTGCAGTATCTCAGTGGACTGAAATTTTGCAGTGTCAGTTTTGTTAGGGTAGTATGTGCAGCTTTCTTTATGTGGCATAATCTTCCATAGAGTGCTGTAGTAACAGCACCACAGTACAATTTCAGGACATAGAGGAACTGCAAGCAAATGCAAATTTGAGTTGTAATAACGTTTGGCTAAAACATATTTAACCCCTTAACGACCGGGCGATCGGTGATGTGACTTAAGGACAGCAGAGCATTTTTTTTTTCTTTTTCCGGTTCCGGCCTCCCCGAACGGCGTGCAGCCGTGGGGGGAGCCCGGAACTCCATGATGGTCATAGTACGTCATGGGTCGTTCAGTCAGATCGACCCTTGACGTACTCTGACCGTCAAGGGTCGTTAAGGGGTTAAGAATAGTATCACCCTTATTTTTTGCCCAGGCAGGATAATCCCTACACAGTAATTTGTAACATATTAAGCATTATTAGCCCTTTAATAATCACTTTTTTCCTTTGTCTTATTGGGTAACATAGACATCTCAACTCACTAGGAATAGGCTATCAGTGACATTATAGGGAAACTAGGGGCTGAATACTATTCCCCAGGTAAAAATCAAAACTGGAGACAGTGGTTTTGACAGCACAGTTTGAGGGAAGGTATCTGGGAGCAAGAGTAGTGGTTGATTTATGCTCACTAATTGAATGAAGAGAGATATTTGTTACATATATAAACTGAAGTATTTTCCTCTGACGTCTTGGTGATAAAGCTGTTAATCCCTATAAACTAACATATTGATTACATACTAATATATCTAGTTCTTGTAAATAAAGGAACACACCACACATAGAAACATAGAATTTGACGGCAGATAAGAACCATTTCGGCCTATCTAGTCTGCCCATTTTCCTACAGTAAAAACCTCAAACCTTTTTTGGTCCTTGGTCTTTTCTTAAAGGGATAGTAATACTTTGTTTTATCTTTATTTTATTTTGTAGGCATTAAAAAAACATGAAGAACGATATAAGTCTTATCTCTCAAACCTTTATGGTTTAAGAGATATTCACAAGCAAAGTACCCCCCCCCCCTGTTCAGCCAGATCAGAAGGGAGGTCCCAGGTAGACACAGAGAGGGACAATCTTCAGTTAAGATAAGGGAAAAAGCTGAAAAACTTGTAAAGGGGGGAAGGGCTTTCATTGTTTTCATACAAAGAAGATTGTCCCCTGCTGTTATCTGTCTGGTCTTACATAAGGTGACCAAATTTTTAGAATGAAATCCAGGGACTTTTTTTCTCTACTCCCTGGTCACAAACTATTCACTTCCACACGCTGTCCACACACTGCCCACACGCTGTCCACCCTCACACCCTGTTCACCCTCCACACACTGCCCACATTGCCTACCGCCACACACTGTCTACCCCACCCTGTCCTCCTCCATAAACTGTCCACTCTGTCCTCCTCCACACACTGCCCTCCCTGTCCTCCTCCACAAACTGCCCACCCTGTCCCCCTCCACAAACTGCCCACCCTGTCCTCCTCCACACACTGCCCACCCTGTCCCCCTCCACAAACTGCCCACCCTGTCCTCCTCCACACACTGCCCACCCTGTCCTCCTCCACACACTGCCCACCCTGTCCTCCCTCTACACACTGCCCACCCTGTCCTCCTCCACACACTGCCCACCCTGTCCTCCTCCACACACTGCCCACCCTGTCCTCTTCCACACACTGCCCACCCTGTCCTCTTCCACACACTGCCCACCCTGTCCTCTTCCACACACTGCCCACCCTGTCCTCCTCCACAAACTGTCCACCCTGTCCTCGTCCACAAACTGTCCACCCTGTCCTCGTCCACAAACTGTCCACCCTGTCCTCCTCCACAAACTGTCCACCCTGTCCTCCTCCACACACTGCCCACCCTGTGCTCTTCCACACACTGCCCACCCTGTCCTCCTCCACAAACTATCCACCCTGTCCTCCTCCACAAACTATTCACCCTGTCCTCCTCCACAAACTATCCACCCTGTCCTTCTCCACACACCGTCCACCCTTTACTCCTCCACAAACTGTCCACCCTGTCCTCCTCCACACTCTGCCCACTTCCACACACTGTCCACCTCCATATTCTCCACTTACACACTGCCCGCATTGTCCATCTCAACACTACCCACATTGCCTGCCCCCACACACTGTCCACCCTCTCCTCCTCCACACACTGCCCACCTCCACATTGACCACGCTGCCCACCTCCACATTGACCACACTGTCCACCTCAACACACTGTCCAACTCCACAATGTACCTCAGGTAACTAGCCCTAGATCAAGCTGCTGCAGCAGACATCAGTTTGTTAGAGTATGATAGTGCTGAATCCAGTTGTTATATTCCTGATGGATGACTTCTGTGGACAGTATAGAGGGGCAACCTATAGCTTCTAGCTGTTGCTGGAGTGCATGTCCCATCATCCTCAGTCAGCCAATAGCTGGGTGAGTATGATGAGATTTGAAGTCTAAGAACAGCTGGAGAGCCACATGTTGCCCACCATACTGTGGGTATACACAATTACAGATTTTAATGGTTTACTTCACCTTTAATAGGGACCATCACATGCTCTACTAGCAGAATGGGAAGGAGTAGGACTGTGCAGTGCATTTTCATTTTCCTTACTTGCATGATCTGTTTGCTCTGTTGCTTCTTTCTCTGCTGCAGTTATCTGCTCTGCTCCGGTCCTTGCTAGAAAGAAGTCAGCTGGTTGTGACATCACCCACAACTTGCTAGGGAGCGGAGACCAGCAAATACCAGTTGCAGGATGTCAAAAGGTTAAAGTGGATCTGCACCATAGTGGTGTGCCACCTATTACAGAATCCCTCTTTGCCATGCAAATTACGTTTAACCCTTTGAGTGCCAGAGGGTACGGAATGCATTGCTTTGCAATGCATTCCTTACCCCTCTGGCACTCAAAGGGTTAATTAAGGAGACAGATTTCTCCTCCATAGTTCTCAGAGCTGACAGCACACAGTCTAGCATGTGGCTTTTAAGGTATCCTGCAGTGGCACTGCCAAGAAAAATGTAAAGTAATTAAAAATAGCTTGTGTTGGGCTGTGGACTAGCCCGCACTTGATTCCGGGACTGTGTAGACTTACTATCAGAAAAGTACGGGACTGGGACTCACTGCACTAGAGTTTGTTGTGCTGGATATTGCACTATTCAGTTCTGACTGCGCCCTGACTGCCTCCTCCTGTGACACTCACTTACGCCGATGTCACACACACCAGCCAGCCAATGAGGACCATTGAGTAAAGACTCTCCTCTTTCATTGGCTGGTGATGGTGCGTTGCTGTAAGTAGGCATTGAGTGTCACTGACGCTGAGCAAGCCACAGAGCAGGAGCAGAGATTTCCTATGCTGTGAGTGCTGGCTTTGCTTATTTCCTCCCCTATCAAACTGCCATGTAAGGCCGGCGCAGGAGGCATTAATATGGTTCGGGTAAAACCTGGCAAGTTCCCAGCTGATTCCGGGGACATATCTGGGGACACATTCTATCCGGGGACAGTGTCCTCAATCCGGGGACTGTCCCCGGAAACCGGGGACGTCTGGTCACCCTAGTCTTACAACCAGATTTACATCTGAGAAGAGATGGCTTACACCAGGTAAAAGAGGCGGGAGGGGGAAACTTTGCTTGTGAATATCTGTTAAACCGTAAAGGTTTGAGAGATAAGACTTATATCGTTCCTCATGTTTTTTTAATGCCTACAAAATAAAATAAAGATAAAATGAAGTATCACTATCCCTTTAAGTCAAAGACAGCCTTATGCCTATCCCATGCATGCTTAAATTCCATCACTGTATTAACTTCTACCACTCCTGCTGGTAGGCTATTCCACTTATCTACTAATCTCTCAGTGAAGTAAAACTTTCTTACATTACATCTAAACCTGTGTCCCTCTATTTTTAAACTATGGCCTCTTGCCCTAACATTTTTACTTATTTGAAATGTACTTCCATCCTGCACTTTGTTGAATCCCTTCATGTATTTGAATGTTTCAGTCATATCCCCTCTGTCTTTTCTCTCCTCCAAGCTATACATGTTCAGATCCTTTAGTCTATCCTGATATTTATTTTCCTGTAAACCAGTCACAATTTTAGTAGCCCTTCTTTGAATTTTCTCTAGAGTATCCATATCCTTCTGGGGATGGGGTCTACAGTACTGTACACAACACTCTAGGTGAGGTCTAACTAGAGGTCTGTAGAGTGGCATGACCACTTCTCTTTTTCTGCTACTAATGCCCCTAGCTATTCAACCCAGCACTCTGCTTGCATTCCCCACCACTTTATTACCTACCTTTAAACCATTAGAGATAATTACTCCCAAATCCATTTCCTCTGTTGTCTCTGACAGTACAGTACCCTTAATAGTATATTTTTACTTTGGATTTTTATGCCTCAAGTGCATTATTTTACATTTATCAATGTTAAACTGCATCTGCCACACTCTTGACCATTCTTCTAATTTACCTAACCTATTTATCATTTGGCTTATTCCCCCTGGAATGTCTACCCTATTGTAGATCTTGGTATCATCTGCAAACAGGCATACCTTACCTTGAAGACCTTTTGCAGTATCACTAATAAAAATATTAAAAAGCATGAGTCCCAGTACAGATCCCTGAGGTACTCCACTAGTAACACTCCTTTCGTCCAAATATTCTCCATTGACTGCCACCCTGTCTCCTGTCACTCAGCCATTGCCTTATCCATTTAAAGCGGAACTTTCACAAGCAAATGACCATCCATCTTTTTAAATATATACCCATAATGATCCTGTTCGTGTACATGTTTGTCCCCTGCTATGCACGTATGATACAACAAAATACGACAAGACTAGGGAGAGCGGCGCCATCTTTGCTTAAAAGTACCACAGCGCATGCGTCTGCTCTCCCTGTGTCTTGTCAGTCTCCGAGGAAGAGACACTCCCTAATTTTTTTTTTTTTTTTGGTCCATTGAGCGTGATGCGCGCTCGTGCACAATCCGCATGCAAATTGATGTGCATGTGGCAAGGTCCTGTACGGCGCGCGCTCACTCAGGACCCTGAACGCCAGCATGCACAGTATGCCTCTCCAAAGATATTTATTAATAAATGAAGCGTATTGTACACCACAATGTTAACCCTTTGAGTACCAGAGCAGTACTCAAAGAATTAAATAATTTATTTTAATGTTGCAGCCTTAGTCAATGGATTGTAAAAAAGTATTGTTCCTCATAATGTTAACAATTGTATTTTACTTATATATACTCTCACCTACTGACATGACCTGGACGTGCAGGATTCAAGGAGCGCGCCAGGACACATGGTATGGCAGGGACTGGAGTAGGATTGAGGGGCAGGGCGGACGCTTCACACACAAGCCCTGTGGGAGTGTCTTCTGCACCATACGGTGCATGGCTTACAGCTCAACCAAAGGCTTACGTCATCATGTACAGAATTGAAGTCTGTGTTGCTGAATTTGGACGCATTTAAAAATGAAAGGACACACAACAATATGAAGAGGGGACACAAAGGAAGAGATAAAGCGACTGTAATACAGAGGTGAAAGTTCCACTTTAACTATTTTTGCATCCAGACCCAAACACTGCAGTTTATTTATGAGTCTTCTATGAGGGACAGTGTCAAATGCTTTACTGAAATCTAGATAAGCTATAGCTACTGCTCCACCTTGGTCTATTATTTTAGTTACCCAGTCAAAAAAATCTATGATGTTAGTTTGACAAGATCTCTCTGCTGTAAACCCATGCTGTTTGGTATCTTGCAAGCCATTTAAGTTCAGATATTCAACAATTCTTTCCTTTAACATAGTCTCCATTCATTTTCCCATTACTGGTGTAAGACTTACTGGTCTGTAGTTACCAGACTCTTCCCTGTTACCTTTTTTGTGAAGAGGTACTACATTTGCTAACTTCCAATCTTCTGGAACTATTCCTGCCATTAATGACTGAATAATTCTGTTAAAGGTTTTGCCAGAATACACTTAAGTTCTTTTAATAACTTTGGGTGTATCCCATCTGGTCCCATTGATTTATCTGTTTTAACCTTAGAAAATTGAAGTAGAACTTGTTCCTCTGTAAACATGCATGTTTCCCATGTCTTGCTATTTTGTTTTTCTAACAGAGGTCTCTTCCCTTCATCTTCCTCTGTAAAAACTGAACAGAAATATTCATTGAGACAGTCAGCTAGCCCTTTATTCTCATTTACATAGTTTCCATTTTTTGTTTTCAGTCTAACTATTCCTTGTTTCATTTTCATCCTTTCACTTATATATCTAAAAAATGTTTTATTCTCCTTTTTTATTGACTGAGCAATTTTTTCCTCTGTATGTGCTTTGGCACATCTAATAATGCATGTGGCCTCCTTCAGCCTAGTCTTGTACCGATATATTTCTTAAATGCTTCTTTTTTCTCCTTTACTATATTTGCCTCTTCTGCTGAGTACCACAGTGCTTTTTTTTTCTTTTACCCTTGCTGACATGTCTAATGCAATGCTCTATTGCATTTAGTAAAACCTATTTCAGATAATCCCATTTCTCCTGGACTCCATCTAAAGATCTCCGAGTTGTTAAAGGCTGACATAAAAAATGTTTCCATTTTAGAAAAATCAGCCTTTCTAAAGTCTAGAACCTTTGTTTTTGTGTGGTGCAACTCTGCCTCTGTCTTTATATTACACCACACAGATCAACGATCGCTGGAGCCCAAACACTCTCCTACAGCTACATCTGATACCAAGTCTCCATTAGTAAATAATAAATCTAGTGTGGCTTCCTTCCTAGTCGGCTCATCTACTAATTGACTAAGAGCTAATCCTTGTGAAGAATTTAGGATATCTCTACTCCTGGCTGAACCTGCTGCTTGGTTTTTCCAGTCCACATCAGGAAGATTAAAGCCCCCCATAATTATAACCTCACCTTTCACAGTCATCTTAGTTACTTCCTTGGCGAGCAGTTGATCCAACTCCTCTTTTTGTCCTGGGGGTCTATAGATCACTCCTATACTAGTGAACATCTTATTCCCGTATTTTAAAGTTATCCAAACAGTCTCTGTGTTCTCCTCCATACCCTGTATAAGATTAACCTTTGAGCTCTTTTTGACATAAATTGCATCCCCTCCTCCTTTTCTGCCTTCCTGTCTTTTCTAAATAGAGAGTACCCTGGTATTTCTACATCCTTGTCATTTTTTTTCATTGTACCAGGTCTCAGTAATTCCCACTAAGTCCACATCTTCACTAGTTGTTATTGCAATGAGTTTAGGGAAATTTTTTCCCTAAACTGCGGGCATTTGTACACATGGCTCGAAGTCTACTGGTTTTTAACCTATGTGCCACAGACATACCTTAATCAAATTCATCTGTGTAATGCTGTGGGGGGCAGTTGGTTTTATCCTGTATCATTCCATTGCCCCCTCTGCTAGTTTAAATACCTGTTAACAAAACTTCTGAATTGCTTGCTGAGAACCTCTGTTCACTTTTGAGAAAGATGCAAACCATCCTTGTACACCAAATAGGGTTGGTGTGAGAAACAAAGCCAAATCCATGTTTTTGGCCCCACTTCCCTAGCCATGAATTAAAATCTCTAATTTGCTGCATCCTACCATCATTTTCCTTATACACTCGTAGAACCTCTGAAACAGATACAAGAAGCAACTTGCTGCAGATCCTTACATAGCTTCTTAAAAACATCTTTTACCACACTCGCCTCATTACAAGCCAAATCATTTGTCCCTAAATGGACTATGACATCCAACTCTCCATCATGTCTTGCTTCCTTAACAATTTTTAAAATTCTTCTTCTATTTCTGTGAGCTGTAGCACCAGGAAGACGTCTGACTTGTTTGCAACCACCATGACATTCCTCCAGAGTCATGCCTCTTAATATAGAATCCCCCAATAATAGTTGCTTCGTCTCAAAGTAGTTTTCACTTCTTACCTTTGTCAGTTTATCAGTGGTTGCAGTCTGATTTACCTGTGGATTACAGACTGGTGAACCAGTAGTCTCTGCTTCTGGAGTTGTTCCAATATTAAGGCAGTGTTCTGAAAGTGCAGCAAAAGAATTATGAAGAGGAACAGACTGTGGGACATGCCTCTTGTCTACAACGCTTACCCTTCCAGAACCAACTGTAGTCCATCTGCCATTTCTTCGAAGTCTCTGAGGCGGTGGCACTTGTTTCTTTTGTATTTGTGTGGAGCTCACAGACATCTTGTAGATTTCAGCCTTCAAATTATCAGTCTCCTGCTGTAAAACAGAAAATTGCTGACAAATTGGACAACTTCTGAACCTCCAAAAGGTTTCCTGGGGGGGAAAAAAAGCAAAACATCCATTGCACTGCAACATTCCTGACATGTTAACAGCACTAATGTTATCAGGGGACAAAGACTGAAGAGTTAAATACCTTCAGATTTTGCAGTTGTTTTCTAACTTTAATCACCACAGATCACCTCCAGAATATCTCCTTGTACACTTACAATTGCTTACTTTCAGTTGCTGTACTGCCCAGCTATTAATTAGCCCAGCTAATAACAAACCTACTTTTATACACAGAAGGCAACTCCCGTTAATTAGCAAAACAGTATGTAACTAGATCTAACAGGTACTAATTAACACATCAATCCCAACCACCTCAATGACTTAGTGTTCAGTTTCAGTGTTCAGATTCCTTACCAATTATCTAATCGGCCCTGAATCTTGTCTACAGGTAGTAATTAGGAATAGATTCATAAAATTCTTACCTATGAAAGAGAAGACTAAATATCCTCAAAATGGATACAAAATAGATCTCCAGAATATCTCCTTGTACACTTACAATTGCTCATTTTCAATTGCTGTACTGCCCAGTTATTAATTCACATGCAGTAACTATTTGAAGTCGGCCAGTAATCATCTGGCTTAACAAAATTCCCTCCCAACCATAAATATTGACACACAACTAATTTTGTTTTGGAATATTGGTTTGTGTTTTAATGCAGTTTTGAATAAAGGCTAAGTTAAAGTGTTAGTAATGTCCTATAAATTTTTTATAGATTTGAAGAGGGTGAAAAAAGAATATCATTGCCACAAGCCCCATCTCTCAGACCGCTATGGTTTGAGAGATATTGGCAATCAAAGTTCCCCCTTCCCTCCCCTTCTCTTGATGTCAGCCATAAAGCTGACAGAAGGAGATCCATGTCAGCCGACACGATGAGGTTCTTCAGCCGAGCCAAAATCCTGTTATTAGAAAAGAACTACTTCATGGGAATGGTCTACAAACTGTGCTTGCAAACCAGGCACACTTTGTAGACCTTTCCAATGAAGTAATTATTTTCTAATAACAGGATTTCGGCTCTGCTGCAGAGTTGCCGGCTGGTCCCTGGACTGGGACCTCCCGCTGTCGGCTAGACGCTGACGTCAGGAGAAGGAAGGGGGAACTTTGATTATGAAAATCTCTTCAACCTATAAAAACAATTTACGGGACATTACTAACACTTTAAATCCATCCAGCTGGCTATTGATGGTAGTGCCTTAACACAGGATTCTCTTCTTTGAGCAATCTGTTCTATCAAAAAAATGTACTGTTATTTCTTTAGGCATCTGGTCTGTAAATTGTATACAAGTTGAAATACAAGTGAATCTGATACATTTGTTGTGGTTTTCTCATATTATTTTCTCTTTTAACAAAATATTGTGATATTAAAATGGAAAAAAAAATTAAACTAGCCATTTCATATGCAATAACATGCCTCAGTAGTAGACCAGATGGAGTCCTTGAGGCCTGAGGAATCATTGATCAAATACTCTGGCAATTATAATTGCTTCTGGGGAGTATCAATGAATTTAATAATTGGTGTATTCTTTAAAGGAGAATTAATGCATTCAAAAAATAATTTCCCCCCCCAAAAAAAAAAAAAAAAATTCCTCACTATGGCCTGAAAGTCCTAATGGCTTTCTTTTAATTTACCCATGTGCTGTGGTCCAAAAGATAAAATCGTTAGTCAGCCCTGGATTTCATGTTGATAGAGGTGGACATGACAGTTGCTATCAGGACCACAGGACATAAACTCAGCACATTGCAATTGTAAACAATTTTGTTAGGAGGCAGGATGAAGAGAAAAAGTAAGAGCTGCTTAAATGATTAACAGTCTCAGTGAGACAGAGAGTACCAGGGTGAGATACTTTAAAGAGATGAGTGTAAAAAATATTCTCTTTGCAATTATAAATCTCTTTTAGTATATAGTCTGTGGTTCCCGGTATTGATTAAAGATTCGGCCAAATGTCAACAATAAGTCCCGCTCGAAAACACACCAGGTTTAAGTTATATTGTATGCAAATTTGTACTTCTACACATGGAGTATTATAATCAAGAGAATTGGGTTTACAAATGGTTATATATATAACCAGACCTCTAGGATGGGGTTGACACCATCTTATTGCCAACACATTACTGATATGCAATATTGTTTGTAAGATGATATACATTTGTGGGTACTAGTAGTTCATCCATTTCACCATACAGTGCCTTGCAAAAGTATTCAACCCCCCCCCCTTGGCTTTTTTCCTATTTTGTTGCATTACAACCTAACCCAACCTAGCCCCCTAACTAAGATCTGCTGCAACCAATTAGTTTCACAAGTCACATCATTAGTTAGATTGCACACTGGTGGACTTTATTTAAGTGACACATGATCTCAGTATATATACACCTGTTCTGAAAGGCCACAGAGTCTGAACACCACCAAGCAAGCAGCACCATAAAGACCAAGGAGCTCTCCAAACAAGTCAGGGACAAAGTTGTGGAGAAGTACAGATCAGGGTTGGGTTATTTAAAAAAAAAAAAAAAATATCCCAGACTTTGAACATTCCACAGAGCACCATTAAATCCATTATTAAAAAATGGAAAGAATATGGCACCACAACAAACCTACCAAGAGAGGCCCCCCACCAAAACTCATGGATAAGGCAAGGAGGGCATTAATCAGAGAGGCAACAAAGAGACCAAAGATAACCCTGAAGGAGCTGTAAAGCTTCACAGCGGAGATTGGAGTATCTTTCCATAGGACCACTTTAAGCCGTACACTCCACAGAGCTGGGCTTCACGGAAGAGTGGTCAGAAGAAAGCCATTGCTTAACCCCTTAAGGACCATTGACGTAGCAGGACCGTCACGCTGGTCCTGCACTTAAGGACCATTGACGGTCCTGGCACGTCAAGGGTTAACTCTCCCATCGCCGACGCTGTGCGCGATGGGAGAGACGCGGGCTGCCTGTTACTAGGTGCTCCGATATCGGAGCATCTAGTTTCAGCCAATGCCCACATTGTTGATACATGCGATTCGCTAAAATAGCGAATCACATGTATTTCCCTGCATATGACAGAAGCAGTGTTTTCAAAACACTGTTTCTGTCATATATCTCTGTCTCTCTCCTCCTCAGACACAGATCTGAGGAGAAGAGAGACAGAGAGATCGATACAGTGTTCCAGTTAGTGTTGCAGGCTTGCAACACAGTTAAAAAAAAAAAAAGCTTTTTTTTCCCCAATTGATCACTATAATACACTGATCAATTGTTCCCCCCACCTTGATCACTCAGTTTAGTGATCACATGCTGCAGATCAGCTTCTGCTGTTTTTTTTTGCCCCCCCCCATTGAAATCCCCTTTTTTTTTTTTTTTTTTTAATAAAAATTTTTTTTATTTTTTTTTATTTTTAGGTAATTTAATAGGTTAGTTAGGTAATTTTAGTGGGGCTAGGTAGGTTTAGAGGGTATGCAGGTTAGGGTAAGTTTAGTTTTGAATTTGGGTCAGATTTAGGTTTAGGGAATTATTATTATTATTATTTTTTTTAATAAAAATTTTATTTATTTAAATATTTAGGGTCTTTAGGTAGTTTAGATAGGTACGTTTAGTGCGGCTAGGTAGGTTCAGAGTGTACGTGGGTTAGGGTAGGATTTAGTATAGAATTTAGGGTTAAAGATTAGGGTTTCATTAAAAAAAAAAAAAAAAAAAAAAAAAAAAATATATATATATATATATATATATATATATATAAAATAGAGAGAGAGAGAGTTTTATTGTGGGAATAGTAACAATAGGTAGGATTAGGGTTGACGTGGGTTAGGTTAAGGTTTAGGGTTAGAGTTAGGCACAGAAGAAGAAAAAAAAAGTTATATTATAGGGATAGTGACTGTTTGGATTAAGTTAGGTAGGATTAGGGTTGAAGTGGGTTAGGGTAAGGTTTAGGGTAAGATTTAGGGTTAGCGTTAGGCACAGAAGAAAAAAAAAAAAATATAGTTTGATTTAGGAATAGTGACTGTTAGGGTTAAATTAGGTAGGATTAGGGTTGACGTGGGTTAGTGTAAGGTTTAGGGAAAGGTTTAGGGTTATTACGTACGAATAGGGACTTGGGTGGGTGAGTATCTATTTAGAAAAAAATTAAGGTAGGTAGGTTTAGTTAAAAGCTATTTAGAAAAAATTAGGGTAGGTAGTTTAAGATGCAGCGTCTTTACTCTGCTGAAGAGGCGTATGCCTTTTTGGCTTCTGATTCTGAAGCCACGGATACCGCCTCTGATTTTGATGTCTCACAGTTCACAGAGAGCTCCAGTGATAGCTCCAGTGATCTTGCTGGGCTATCTTCTAGGAAGAGGCGTACTGCCCCAAGAGTTGCCCCAAAAGCAGCCAAAAAAAAATTCCCCAGAAGCAGCCAGAAAAAATGCCCCAGACGCAGCCCCAAGACATGCCCCAGTAGCAGCCCCAAGACATGCTCAGAGACCTGCCACAAGGCCTGTCCCTTATCCAGAGTCTACAGAATGGGTACCACCAGTGGGATTTAGTCCAGCAATACCCGATTTCACAGGCAGCCCAGGAATAAATGTAGATGTGGCTGGGTTTAACCAGGAGCAGTTTTTTAATTTATTTTTTGGGGGAAGACATTTTGGGGGAGATTGTAGCACAAACAAATATTTATGCAGCCCAATACATTGCAGCCAATCCCACACGCTATGTTTCCAAGCAGCAATCCTGGTACCCCACAGATGTTGCTGAATTCAAGATATTCTGGGCCTTAACTATGGCTATGGGGATAATTAAAAAGCCAAGCATCAAATAATACTGGAGCAAAAATCCTGTATGCAATACCCCCATTTTTGGCCAAACAATGAGCAGGAGCCGCTATGAAATGCTTTTGCTCTTCATGCATTTCAATGATAATTCCCTGTGCCTCCCCAAAGATCACCCCCAGTATGATAGGCTGTATAAAATTCGCCCCCTTATAACTCATTTTCAAAAAACATTTTCTGAAACCTATACCCCCAAAAAACAAATATCTATTGATGAGTCCTTAATGAACTATAAGGGAAGGTTAGGCTTTAAACAATATATCCCCTCCAAACGCTCCTAGTTTGGCGTCAAATTTTATAAGTTAAGCGAACGTGCCACAGGATACAGTTATGCTTTTCGCATTTATGAGGGCAAGGACAGCCAGCTTGATCCTCCTGGTTGCTCTGAATATCTGGGAACCAACGGCAAAATTGTTTGGGATCTCATTTCCCCCCTATTAAATAAAGGATACCATTTATTTGTAGATAACTATTATACAAGCCCCCTTTTATTCAAATCCCTTTTTTATTTTGACACTATGGCCTGTGGCACTGTTAGGAGAAATTGTAAGGAGATACCCAAACATCCTTAGCTTTGTGCCAAGAGGAGCTGCTGGCAGTGAAGTTTAGAGATAAAAAGGATGTGTTCATGCTGACAACTATGCATGACGAGGGAACTGTGCCAGTCTCTGTCCGTGGCACGGTCATCAGGAAACCAGTCTGCATCAGAGACTACAATAAACACATGGGGGGGTGTTGATCTTTGTGATCAACTCATGCAGCCGTACCTCACCATGAGAAAATCGAGGATCTGGTATAAGAAGGTTGCTATTTTCCTGATGCAGACTGCAGTTTATAATTCCTATATACTTTTTAAACTCGCAAACCCCACTCCAAAAATCACTTTTTTACAATTTCAAATGGATGTCATCTCCAGTTTTTTGTTTGAAGGTGCAAAAGCAGTTTTACATCAGAGACCCCGTTTAGGACACTTTGCATTTAAAATACCCCCAACCCCCCAAAAGAGTAACCCACAGAAACGCTGCAGGGTGTGCTACGCCAATGGCAAAAGGACAGATACCACCTTCTATTGTCCTGACTGCCCTACAAAACCTGGGCTCTGCATTGGTGACTGTTTCAAACAGTATCACTTACGTGCAATGCAGTAATTCTGTAATTTAATTATTAGGACACACATTCCCCCTGAAATATCCTATTTTATTTTTTTTTTCTCCAAAACACATCCCTCCTAACACTATGAAAATATAATGGGAACAACTCTGTTTTTTCCATGTGTGAAAGTGGAAACGTGCATGTTCTCAACTGAACCCAGTAAATCCCCCAAAACCTGACAAACCTATGCATATGGGGCATTGCCATACTCAGAAAATGTAGTTGAATTGAGGACAATGCACTTTTACAAATCTCCAAATATTGTGTGCTTGAAATCCACAACAACACTGAAATATAGGTGTGAAAATACAGGGTTTTCTCTTTCTTACTGCAGATTTTTAGAGGGATTGGTGGTAAAATGACCCAGGGTTGTATTCCTTACTAAAACATATATTTTGGGGGTAAAATATTAATTGCAACATTGCTTAACACCCCAAATAATACAAAAGCCACTAGTTAAGAGAGCTGTAAAAATGCCACGTCTGACAATGGAACACGCTTGTTACCAATTGGGCCCAGTAGATTCCTCAACCACTGACAAACCTATGCATATGGGGTATTGTTGTACTCAGAAAAAGCAACTGAACATTAATCAATGCAGGTTTTTAAATGTTGACCTATCCTGTGCTTGAAATCCACATCAACATTGAACCCAAGTGTGAAAAACGCTGAATTTTTTACTTACATCAGGATTTACGAAGGATTTGTGGTAAAATGGCTGCGTAAAAAATTTGAAAACATACATAAAATGAAAGCCTGGGGTGTCTACTTTCCAAAAATATACACTTTTGGGGGGAAATCTTAGAGTGGAGCACTGTTACACAGCCCCAAATGAGACATGGCACCAGTGATGCAAGCTGTGAAAATTCAAAGTGTGAAACTGGAAACGCGCATGTTCCAATTTGGGCCTCGTAGCTCCCCCAAACGTTGAGAAACCTATGCATATAGGGTATTGCCGTACTCAGAAGAAGGAGCCGAACACTAAACAATGCATTTTTAAAAATCTTCACCTATCCTGTGCTTGATATCAACAGTAATATTGAAATGTAAGTGTGAAAATTTGCAAAAAAAAAAAAATATTAACACAATTTTGGAACATATTTCTGGAAAAATAGCTACATAAAAAACTCCAAAATTCTACTGATTATTTACCTTATGTTGTCTACTTTTCAGAAACATGTACCTTTGTGGGACTTTTTTGGGTTCTGGCACCGTCAAGTAAGCTATGATACTCACATGCCAATTGTTGAAAAATTACAGGTTGGAAATAATGGCGTCCATCTTGTAATATTTACCTTGTAAATGTGAGAAAGGGATTGCAATACCGGGCATGTGGGGTATTCTCATATTCAGGAGAAGCAAATTAGTATATTTAGTATTTTTTTTGTAATGAACTAATAGTATACAAATCCTGACAGGAAAATGTAAGCAAAATGTTTTTTTTTTTTCCTCTTTTTTTTTTCTTTTTTAATCAAATTAAACGAAGAGATAGTTATATAATTGTGGTACCAAAAGAAAGCTCTACTTGTGCTTAAAAAACAGTATATAATTTTTGTGGGAATATTAAAGGAATTAAAGAAAAAATATGCTTGAACAAAGACATAGTCAAAAAAGTCAAAATTGCTCTGGTCCTTAATGAAATCCACCTCAGATTTGCCAGTCCTTAAGGGGTTAAGAAAAAAAAAAAGCTGTTCCCCAAAAGGCATGCGGGAGACTCCCCAAACATATGGATAAAGGTACTTTGGTCAGATGAGCTTTATGGCCATCAAGGAAAGTGCTATGTCTGGCACAAACACAACACCTCTCATCACCCCGAGAACACCATCCCCACAGTGAAGCATGGTGGTGGCAGCATCATGCTGTGGGGTTGTTTTTCTTTGGGAAACTGGTCAGAATTGACAGAATGATGGATGGCGCTAAATACAGGGAAATTTTTGAGGGGAAACCTGTTTGTCTTCCAGAGATTTGAGACTGGAATGGAGGTTCACCTTCCAGCAGGACAATGACCCCAAGCATACTGCTAAAGCAACACACGAGTTTAAGGGGAAACATTTAAATGTCTTGGAATGGCCTAGTCAAAGCCCAGACCTAGATCCAATTGAGAATCTTTGTGATGACTTAACCCCTTAACGACCCTTGACGGTCATAGTACGTCAAGGGTCGATTTGACTGAACGACCGATGACGTACTATGACCGTCATCGAATTCCGGGCTCCCCCCACGGCTGCACGCCGTTCGGGGAGTCCGGAATACAACGTAGCAATTAAAAAAATGCTCCGTTGTCATTCAGTCGCGTCCGTGCGCCGATTCCCCGGTAGTTAAGGGGTTAAAGACTGCTGTACACTAGTGGAACCCATCCAGGAGCTGGAGCAGTTTTGCCTTGAAGAATTGGCAAAAATCCCAGTAGCTAGATGTACCAGACTTATAGAGATGTAGCCCAAGAGATTTGCAGCTGTATTCACTGCAAAAGGTGGGTCTACAAAATATTGACTTTGGGGGGGATGAATAGTTATGCATGCTCAAGTTTTCTGTTTTTTTTGTCTTATTTCTTGTTTGTTTCACAATAAAAATTATTTTGCGTCTTCAAAGTGGTAGGCATGTTGTGTAAATCAAATGATACAAACCCCCCAAAAATCCGTTTTAATTCCAGGTTGTAATGCAATAAAATAGGAAAAATGTTTTTGAAAGGCACTGTATATATTTTTTCATACTTGTTTTCATTTATCACCACTCGTCATTTGGTTTAATTAATTTCTTGTGCATGTCATTAGGGATTTTCATTTTTGTGCCCATGTTATCATGTTTATATAATTCATTTATTTATCATCATCTTGTTTTTGTTCATCAATCGTCATTTTTGTGGACATTTTTATAGTAGGTATCTTCATTTGACTATGTGATATTTATTTCACAGTTCCAGTTATCACCATATTTTGTACGGACCCTGGACATCTATGGGGCTTCTTTTATCTATTCAGGTCTAGATTATTATTCACTATTCTATATTATGCATTTATTTTGTTTACTGTTGTCCCCGAACTACACTGTAGTAGTGCAATACTGATAGATTATCTATACATGTTGGCCATAATGTATAGTATATGTTTCTTGTTTTTTTGCTATTTGAGATTCTATTGGATGTATGAGGTATGATTGTATCGCCTTGTGTACTTGATTGTCTAAAAGAGCTCCTGATAGTGGCTCCATAGATATTCAGGCATCTGGGGATATTTTGGAATACACAGGGGTTATTCCTTTAGTTTATGTGTTCTTCATGTGCAGTGACAGAGCACTTGGTTGTGTTTTCATTACACATAATGCATTGATATAAGTAACATTAAGTGTTGCAGTGCTCTGTGGCTAGTTTTGTCTTCTGTAGCTACATTTTTAGTGGCTTACTGTACAATGTTCATTCTACAAATTTAATTTCCTGTATTGGAGATCTATATATTTCAACTTGTGTGATATGATACTTTGATTTTCAACGTATGCCCTCTTTTCTCTGTAGTTCTCAAAACATCTAAATGGATAGTAATGTTTTATAATAAAAGCAGTTCAATTAATCTTCATAGTATTTGGGCCATGGAGAGTGTTATTTCAATACTGTCAGAGTTGTAGTACAAGAGTAATTAAATGCTAAAGTATCCCCCTGCCACCCCTTTTACTGATGTAACACTGCTCACCTCAGAACAGAAAGGTGGTGTCCAGATGGCTTGCCGAGAGGGACAATCTTCAATTAAGATAAGGGAAAAACCTGAAAAACCTGTCAATGGGGGCAGAGCTTTCATTGTTCTCACAGTAAGAAGATTGTCCCTTGCTGTGAGCTGTCTGGTCTGTGGACCAGATTCCACATCTGAGGGAAGGTGGCTTACACTAGGTAAAAGGGGAGGGAGGGGGACACTTTATAATTCAATTACTCTTGAACTACAACTCTGACCGTATTGAAATAACACTGTGGCTCAAATACTATGAAGATTAATTGGAGCTCCTGTTTTTGTGAAACATTACTATCATTTTAACTCTGAGTGCCAGAGAGGTATCCAGTGCATTGCATTGCAATAGGTTGGATACCTCTCTGGCACTCAGTGTTAATATACTAGAGCCTCATCTTTCATGTAAATACCTGAAACTGAGGTGATATTGGAACCTCAGAATGGGAAATAGCATGTGGCAAACAACACATGACAGGAATAAAGAGAATATCCTCATTGATTCATAAAACCATTACTTCACTCCTGTTAATGCAAAACATTATTTTAACACCCTGGATGCCACAAGGGCTTGGGCTGCACCACATTGTGATGTGTCCTGTGTCCCCCCAGCATCTCAAAGTAGCCAAAGAAGCAACCCAGTTCTAAGGAATCTAGATTTGCAAATACTGCTGTTATTGAAGCCTACAATATCAGAGAAGAAAATGATACAAACTGGAAGGGATTGATAAGTGATTACTGTGATTGGGTTGGTTACTTTTGGAATCCTGAAGTTGTGTGTTTATCAGCTGTGTGGGCCTCTCACTTTATGGGAAATGAATGAATGAAGTAGTATGCAATGCAGAATTGCATACTGTGGTCCATTATAGGTGATCCATTTGCATCTATAATGTAGTCTTAAGCTTTAAATGACCCCTGGCTCTGTGTGTGCTGTAAATTACAGACATCACGGAATCTAGAGACACAGGAATTATGACTGCATATGGACTTTGTCTGCACTACTCCTTCTTTTGCCAGGCAGATACCTCATTAATCAGTCTCCATGGAGTCTGTATAATACAGCCCTTGTAGAGCCAGAGGTAACCTGATTTAATTCATTCAAGGCCATTCTGTTTGCTCCTCAAGGATCCAATATAAACTGGACTGCTTATTAAAACCCTGTTATAGGTTCCATGATGTCTGTAATATACAGTACACATTGAGCCAGGGGTTATTCAATGTTTAAGACTACTACATACCTAACATTATTGATGCAGGAGGTTAAGAAAGAGAATCTTGTGCAATAATAGGTGTGAAGCAATGGTTTATGAATCTGTGAGGATATTCTCTTTATTCCTGCCATGTTTTGTTCATACCCTTTCCCATTCTGAGGTTCCAAAATTGCCACAGGTTCAGGTATTTATGTGAATGATGAGTCTTTGAGTGCCAGAGAGGTATCGCATTGCATACCTTTCTAGCACTCAGAGGGTTAACTGTGTGTGGGCAGCATTTGTCACATGTGTCGATGTGGAACTGTGTGTGTATGTGGGGGGGAGGGGCAGTATATGTCGATGTGGAACTGTGTGTAATTGTGGGGCAGCATGTTTAACTAAGTGTTGTGGGGCATCATGGGAGACATCCATTGTGTGTTAGCCCTACATACACTGCCTGACACATCACAGCCTTGTTCGCTTGCCCAGGCAGTGCCCATGGGTATTTGTGGCTGGCTACCTGTAGGCAAGGGAACAAGGCTGGGGGGGGGGAATCAGACAGTGTGCATGAGGATCTGTGTCTACCAGTGGGCAAGAGAACAAGTCTGTGTGCCTGGCAGTATACATGGGGTTCTGTGGCTACCAGTGGGCATGGGAACAATACTGGAGGGCAGCTGGTAGCCACAAGTCCCCAAGGACACTTCCTGTCCCCCAGCCTTGTTCCCTTGGGAGTGCACAATATGTATGAAATATGATAGAGTTGTGGGGATAAGTGTGTATTGGTTGGTGTACATTTTTAACCCTTTGAGTGCCACAGGGGTTAGCAATGCATATCCCTATGTCATTGAAAGGGATAAGGGAGTGATGCTCTCCATGGTGCTGAAAGTGTTCTCTCCACTCCCCTTCTGGCTAAGTGGTGCAGCAGAGAGAATTCTCTCAGACTTCTAGCATTTAGTAATGCTGGTGATATGTGAGGGAGGGCATCGACAACAGTTAGACAATCCTGTATGCTAATAAGGACCTTCTCCTCCCCTCCCCCTACCTTTTAGTGAATATGATGATGTGTGTATACGTCGAAATGTTGAAGTGCTTCGAACACATCAACAAAATCATATCGCCACAACATCGACCTTTAGTGAATTTCCCCCAAGAAGTCTTAGTGAATTGGCTCCTTAGAATAACATAGGAATTGGAGAAGTGATATCGCTGGAAAAGTTATCTCCATGTTCTCACCTGTTTATCACACCTTAGTGCATCTTCTCCCCCCCCCTGTTGCAATTCTGAGGCAAACTAGCTGTACTTTTAGATGAGAACTAAATTCCCCATTAATTTCCATTGGGTTTTAACCCCTAGAATGCTAAGGAATAGATCTGCAACTCATTGCTCTGCACTGCGTTGGAGACCTCACTATCATTCAAGGTTTAAAAAGCCTCACTTACAACAAAAATAATTTGGGGCTTTATTTGGCCCCTGTGGTACAACTGGATTGCTCAAAAACTGCAAAATTTCTTCAGCCTTCAGCCAGTTAAATTAATACAGACTGAATTGGAGTGCTTACAGGGAAACTGGAACACTCAATGCTTGCACTCACTTGAATAGACTAGGAGATTGTAAAATAAAGATGCAGAAAGAATCACATTGTTTTCAAAGTGGATATGAACCCCTTGAACTATCTATAAAGAACTGGTCGACAAATTTACTGGAAGAGCAAGAGTGGGAAACCTGTGGCTGCCCAGGTGTTGATAGGTTACAGTTCCCATCATTCTCAAATAATAGTTGACCCTTTAATAATAAGGGAAGCTATACTCAACAGTAGACGGGCAGCCAAAGGTTTACTCCTGATTCTGCCATGTGCACTCACCCAGGATTTTGTTTTGTGTTGCCCTGTAACAACAAAGATGTGGAACATAGATGGGCAGATCAGGTGAAAACAGCCAACACAGCAGACAGCCATTGGAGCCTCCATACTAGGATGCATTACAAAGAGGAGGAATTAAACTGTACATTGGTGCGCCACTTTTAAACATTCTGGGTGACCCACAGTAGTCACATGACAGGACATCGAGCTCTGACATGAGGTTATGTATGTACACACGATGCATAATGTCTTTGCATTATGAGTAGGCTACAACCACAAGACTAGTAAGGCCCTGCCACCCCTGGATGATGCACACATGGTACACTGAGGGTTTTTTTCTGTGGCCGGCGTTGGTGTTCTAATTGCATGATTCTCACAATTATGACACCAATGTCAGAATATATAATAGTAGCATGCCCAGCACTCACAATGCTTCAATAGATCGCCTCAGTGCTGTATAAGCTATAGTACAAGCAAAATAGTACAAATAAAATATATAATATGCATTGACAGGACATATTCTAAGCAATATAAAAATATATTGAAAAATCACATATGCAGCAGCAATGTTTTTGCTCCTTTCACCAGGACCCTTATCAATCTAAACATATAATATTAAAATCTGAGTTTAAATAGAGATGTACTCACCATGTGTAGCTAGAGACTGCACTTCCCAAAAAGTGAAACCAGCCCAATGACTTGTGAGTTCTATCTAAATATGACAAGTGGCTGATGATGTGTCCCAAAGTCCACTATCTGCCACAGGAATGCTTTGGAGGAACCAATAGAAGTGAATGTTAAGCATTAAGTATGGCAAATTAGAAAAATAACACTTGTTAAAACATTGTTAAATTAGAAAACATAAATGGCAAAAAGTCTGAGTCAAAGTATTTTAGGGTATTTATGGTTAAAAACAAACAAAAAAACAAACCACTAACACAATCGCAGGCCACATGCGGGAATTGAGCCAGACCTCCGATTTTCCTCTGTGTCCAATCCACTGCAATACTGTGGGTTGTGACTCCTCCCCTCACCTGGTAGGACCAATAGTTTTTTTCTATTTAAGCGTCAGCTCTGCTATCAGTCCTCAGTTATTTGGTCCTACCACAGCTGGAGGACAGAGGCACAAGCCTCTCTACCGCGTTGGAACACAGCAAAACCTGTTTATTATTTTACCCATGTCGCTAGCCTTAAACGCTAGCGACATTTTGCCACAGTTCCTTGTATTGAACGGATCACATACTCACTAATTGAGCTGAGTCTCATGGATCCGACTGCCCCATTCTGCTTACTAGCTGCAACACCAGTCGGCTTTTCGGGTCTCAGTGGCTGGTGGGAGCGTGACGCGCCATATCATGGGGCTCAGACAGGAAGTCAGTCGACGTGCGTTCCAGCAATGAACCGCACACCAGGAAACGGAGTGATGCGGCTGTGGCGGCATGCTAGAGCATAAATGGAGCAGAAGGAAACGCTGGGTTAAGTCTTAAACTCTGTCTATGCTTTTCTTTTGTCAGTGGTACAATTTGTCCTTATGTCTGCTCAGAAATAACTAAAACCAGAGAAACCTAAAGGGAGTACTGACTCTAAAGAAGAGAAGTCTACTCCTAAAGCTAAAGTATGTGCTAGTTGTAATGCTAAGATTAGCTCCTCAGACCCTTCTAAGCTGTGCTCAGAATGTTTAAGAAAAGCAGCAGGAGATGTTATCACAGTTTCAAGATTTTTTGTGGTGCAGGAATCCTCAAGAAAGCATCAGACACCATCAGATCCAGATGAAGGACCCTCTAGACGAATAACAGATGAAGAGGAAAGTGTAATGGACCTAGAATCAGCTCTTTCTTCAGCAGAGGAAGGTGAAATTACTGAGGAAGCAGGTAATTTTAGCATTGATAAGGTTGACGGCCTGATCAAGATCATGCGAAAGACTCTGGGGCTCTCTGAGATGCAAAAGGACCTTAATGTTATGGATGCAGCTTTTATTGGCTAAAAAAAGACTTCTCCTCAGTTTCCAGTACATAGTTCCATTCAGGATATTATACGGAACGAATGGAAACAAGGGAATAGAAGATCAGCCATATCACGCAGATTCCAAAAGATGTACCCATTTCCGGAGGAAGAAGTGGCGGCATAGACCAACCCTCCAAAAGTAGATGCAGAGGTAGCTCAGATTTCTGAAGAACTACAATCCTGATGGAGGATGGAACAACATTGTGTGATCCTATGGACAAGAGAGCAGATAGCACCCTGAAGAAACAGTACGCTACTATAGGCCACAATCTCAAATCCGCTATGGCTTGTATGTTTCGCACCTTGCGTCTTTGGCTGACAGACTTGGAGGAAAAGATTGATTCCTCTGTATCAAGATCTAGATTACTGAAGGAAGTCGCTACTATCAAAGATGCCGTGAACTATTCATGCGATGCTACCTTAGATAACATCAGATTGACTGCTAGATCATCCGTATTAGCTGTTACTGAACGCAGGGCCTTATGGATTAAGGCCTGGGAGGCTGACGCATCATCCAAAGATAGACTAGTCTCCCTGCCTTATTCAGGAGGGAAACTATTTGGTGATCAGTTGCAAGAGATCATTAAGAAGTCATCAGGGGGGGAAAAGCCCTTTTCTTCCCCAGGAATGCCGGCAGAGGGCAGCATCCCCGCGATTAGCAAGAGTGAAATGTCAGTCCTTTCGTGAAGCAAGACGATATAGGCCAGGATCCTCCTACGATCAGAGGAGAAGAGGCTCTGGACAAAATATCCGTTCTGGAAACCGGAGAGATTTCCAGAGGAAAGCGAATTTTCAACAAAACACACAATGAAGCTAGCAGTACCCTATCTCTTCCTGGGGGGCGGGCAGACTGGAGGCATTCCAGGAACATTGGAAAGAGATTCATCTGGATCACTGGGTATCCCAGATTTTAGAGAGAGGGTATGCGCTAGAATTTTGAACTGTCCCCCAGTACTAAAGTTTCCAAACTTCCAAAATCAGGACCAGACGCATGGTTCCAAGAATGAAAAAAGAACTACAGAAGCTTCTATTGAAAGGTGTTATAGAAGACGTTCTGCAGACCCAGAGGTTCAGAGGAATTTATTTGAATCTTTTTTGTGTTTCTAAACCATCAGGAGAACTTCGGGTTATATTGAACCTCAAATGGGTGAATTCATATCTACACATCAGGAAATTCAAAATGGAGACCATGTCCTCAATTCTAAAATTGATTCAACCTTGGGCGTTCTTAACGCGCATTGATCTCCAAGATGCCTATTACCACATTCCAGTGAGAGACGTTCATTGGCGGTTTCTGAGATTTCACATGCTAGGACTTCATTATCAATACAAAGTACTACCGTTTGGCCTGGCAACAGCCACACAAACTTTCACAAAGATCCTGGCCACAGCCATGGCTGCTCTAAGAATAAAAGGAATCAGAATAGTGCCCTACCTAGACGATATGCTTCTAACCGCAGACAACCAACAGCAGGCATCAATCAACACTCAAACATGTCTGGGTCTGCTAAGGCATCTGGGATGGATTGTCAACTTACACAAAAGTCAGTCATCCCCCACGCAGTCTCTCATCTTCCTGGGGGTCAATATAGACACGGTCCAATCAGTGGTGACTTTGTCAACAGAAAGACAAGACAAATTACATCAAGCAGTAGAAAGCTTCAAGAAATCAAGTAATCACGGAAGATTAATACAAGAGAATTACTTGAAATTCCTCAAAAAGGATCCCTTCAATCTCTCATTACCAATTCCTCTCCTTCCCTCAACCAGGAGGGAGTTAGCATGGTGGAGTGCTCTGGAGAACATGAAAAAAGGGAGATCTCTTCTGGAACCTCAATGGTAGATTGTGACAACAGATGCCAGCCTTCAGGGCTGGGGAGGGGTCTGGAGAGGAAGAGCAGTCCAGGGAGTGTGGTCATCCAAGAAGGCAAGATTCCACATAAACTACCTGGAACTCCTGGCAGTCTGGAAGACATTAAAGTAATTCCAACTTCAACTGCAGAACTCAGCAGTGTTGGTACGATTGGACAACACCACAGCAGTCAGTTACTTATTAAACCAAGGGGGAACGAGGATCTCTCAGCTCAATCACCTAGCCCTCCAGATATTGTACTGGGCAGAGCGTCATCTTTTAAGTCCAAAGGCCTCCTACCTTTCGGGCAGACTAAATTCAGTGGCAGATTTTCTCAGCAGGAACCTGATAGATCCAGGAGAGTGGGCTCTGAAAAGATCAGTCTTCAGGAACCTCACAGCAATCCTGGGCATGCCAGTGATAAACCTCATGGCCACACCAGAAAACACACAGTGCAGCAGGTTCATGTCCTGGTGGAGGGCCCCGCAGGCACTACATCAAGACGCTCTTCAGACGAAGTGGAATTTCTCTCTAGCATATGTCTTCCCTCCTCTTCCATTGATAATGGAAGTTGTAAGAAAGTTAAGAAGGGATCACGCCAACGTGATTTTGATCGCCCCAAGCTGGCCCAGAAAACTCTTGTACGCAGATCTCCTCAAACTCTCAGTTCAGCCTCCAATAAAACTGCCGGAGTTGCCAGACCTCCTATCCCAAGGTCCTGTTCTACATCTGGACCCAGCTTTCTTGAGCCTAATGGCCTGGAGGCTGAACGGAGCTCTTTAAGATATACTGGTCTATCTAATTCAGTAATCAATACTATTCTACAGGGACGAAAATCCTCTTCGTCTCGGATTTATTATAGAGTCTGGTCTATTTTTCATTTATGGTGTGTTTCTAAAAAGGTGAATACACACAATATTCTTCCAGAGACCATCTTGGCATTTTTACAAGAGGGATTTAAGAAGGGATTAAGACCGGCTTCCTTAAAAGTATAGCTGTCTGCAATCTCTGCTGTTCTTGCTTATCCATTTGCAGAACAATACATCATCAGGAGATATGTCTGCTGTCACAAAGATAAAGCCTACAATTAGAGAGCTTATCCCTCCATGGGATCTGAACCTGGTTCTACAACAGCTTTGTGCACATCCTTTCTTTGATCCCTTGGAGCAAGTATCTCTAAAACACCTTACTTTAAAAACCATACTTCTTTCAGCAGTGACCTCAGCCAGACGAGTGGGTAATCTGCAGGCCTTATTATGTAGATCACCCTATTTGGTATTTCATCATGACAAAGTTGTGTTGAGACCTAAGTCTTCTTTCAGATGTAAGGTGGTTTCTAGTTTTCATTTGAGCCAAGAGATTGTTCTGCCTACCTTTCTGCCGGCCTCACTTAATAATCCAGATGTTTGTCTGAGGAATCTGGATCTTCACAGATGCTTACAGATCTATCTGAAAAGATCTGAGACTTTATTTGTGCACTTCTGTGAGAAATTCAAGGGTACTGCAGCATCTAAGGCATCCATTGCTTGATGGATTAGAGACTGCATTTGTTTGGCTTACCAATCAGAAGACAAGGTAGCTCCTTCAGGACTCAAAGCTCATTCCACTAGAGCAGTGGCATCTTCCTGGGCATTGAAGGCCGTGGCCTCTTCAGAGGAGATCTGCAAGGCAGCCCCGTGGTCTTTAGTATCCACATTTATTAGACACTACAGTCTACATGTCGAGGCAGCAGAAGATGCTAATTTTGGCAGGAAGGTGCTGCAAGCAGCCGCTCCTGTCTGAAGATACTTAAGTTATCCCATCCCTTGGGATACTGCTTTGGTAAGTCCCACAGTATTGCTGTGGATTGGACACAGAGGAAAAGGTGAAATTTTCTCACCGATATTTTGTTTTCCTTTGTGTCCTTCCATGGCACCCCACCCTCTTGGTCTGGTACTGGTATCGTTTCCATCATTCTGATCGGTTTTTACAAGACTGTACGTTATTGTTGGACATCTGACTAACGTATTCTCTCGTTCCAGCTTTGATACACACATAACTGAGGACTGAGAACAGAGCTGACGCTTAAATAGAAAAAACTATTGGTCCTACTAGCTGAGGGGAGGAGTCACAACCCACAGTATTGCTGTGGAAGGACACAGAGGAAAACAAAATATCGGTGAGTAAATTTCACCTTTTTTACTGGTGTTGGTAGTGGTCCACACGTATCAGACAAGAAACAGAGAGGGTCTAGTCTTTCTTGAATATTATTCACGTTTTCTTGAATCCAGACTACATTTCATTAGACCCTGTAGAATATCTGGTTGAAAAGATAAAACCTTTTGTTCTATGTTCTTTTGTATCTGACCATTATTAGAGATACTAATGGATGCTTCTTTTCTAAGAAGATTAATACACAAATCCTGCATATGTTTTCATTTATATACTCTATTTTCAACAGTATCACTTATTTATTGAAACTGAATATGTCTACATTCAGTATTTGAATATGTCCCTCTGAAATTGTGTTTTATGTATTGATAATTTCAGAGGAGGAGGAGGATGAAAGGTTCCACAATGAAGAAGTGTGTTTCCATCACGTCCCTTTATGTATAATGAATATCCTTCTTTATTACCTTCCCTGAAGAAGGTCAAGGGAATTAATTTGTTTGACTATATCCCATGGTCAGCTTCACTATTGTGTCTAGATTGTTTATTTTTCTTAGAAACCAATAAAATTAATCTTTAGTATTGAGCAGAGCATCATCCTGTCATCAATGAAATGCTTGAAATATAGAATATCCTTTTAGAATTTCTGCAGTATATGTAGTTTTTCAAAGTTACTCATGTAAGCAGTTTCTATGCTAATGCCATTACCGCACACATCAAGGAGACCAATTTTCTGCCTATAACACTGATACTTAAATTTAAAGAAATCACTTTTCTTGCACATTTCTAATAATACAAGCATATATTCAGTTAGGTGTCCATTTAAACATCCGATGAACTCAGTATAGCTTTCACTGCTTCCCATCCTTGTTAGTGTGCTTTTATTGTATAAACACTAGCTACATCCAGGACAACCAACAGGATTTCCTTCTCTGGTAGTGTTATCATTTTAAGATCTTCAATTTATGATGGTGTATCCTTAATATGAGTCCAATTGAGTTTAGAAATGTGAATAATAAATTGACCGTTGGGTCGTAATGTTCTGTTACATGCTGATACTGTTGGTCTCAAAGGAGATTTTTTCCAGTTATTTGTGTATTTTTTATGGTCCATGCATAATATAACAAGTGGGATGTGTATTTCAATAATGAATTTTCAAATTCAATAATCCAAAGTTGTATCAGTCCCAGTTCAATTAAATCATTCACCTTCTTGTAAACCATATGACTTGAACTGCTTTTCAAAATCTCTTAAGATGTTCCCATCTCCCAGGTGTTCCTTCATAGAAATGCTATAATCTTCATCATTCTGTAAGGCTATAGCCCTGCCTTTATTGGCAGGTCTAATTACGAATTATATAATTTTTAAGGAACTTGATTGCCTCACTTTTTCTTTTGGTTAGATTCTCTTGAATCTGCCATTTGTTGTCCAAATAGGCTTTGACATCATGTTCCATCATTCTTCCAGATGTTTTAATGGAAGAATTTGTGCTCTGGTGATCAAACATCCCTCTTAGTAGAAATGTTGGTGTTCCACTGGTATCTTTCCCATTATTTAAAAAAAATATATTTTAGGTTTAGAGATCTAATGTGTTTCTTCTTGTGATGCATCCCTGTGGCAGATACTGGTTCTCTGGAAAGCACCATCAGCCAAATGATCTATTTGGATGTAATGGACAAGTCAATTCCAGGGCAGGGCATCTCCTTCCCCTACTGCAGTAAGTGGTTGGCATGAATTTTTGGGAATGGGTGTCTCTACCTACTTCTCTATTTAGACTCTGATTTTAATGTTTATATATTTTGCTTGATAAAGGTCCTGGTCACGGGACCAAAACCAGTCCAGTCACAAAACTCTAGGCAGTTCCTCTCTGAAAGAGAGAGAAGCATCCAACCCCAGACATATATTTTGGCCTGCTTGTACCTCATCAGTAAGGTGAAGCTGATCCCTCTACTCATTTGTGACCTGGATTCCCTTTATTACCTTTAGGTTGACCAAACCCAAAGTTAATTTACAAATCCAATGTGGCAGTCAAAGATGCTCAACTAGGTAGGACTGGTATTCTACCCAGAGTGCACTCTTTTTTGCTTACGAGTACCATACATAGAAGAAATCCCAAAGTGAATCATACTTGTCCTGCCCAGATAACAATGCAGCAGTGAAATGTCAGGTCCCAGTATGATATGCATCACACACACAAGAAATTTGAGAAAAAAATATTATTTTTTTATTGCGTCCTATGGGAGCAGGAAGCCACAGGCTATTGTACATCCTACTCCCACTCAGAGTTGAAAACTCCATTAAAAGTAATCAGTCACTGAACTATTTTCATGATTGTTTTCTGTTTAACCCTTTAAACATTATTGCTTTGGAGTGTATTGCGCAAACATCTTGCGCTCAAAAGGTTAATGTATAAGGTTTTTTTATTTTTCCTGTTGGATCACTTTAATTGGTATAACCAAATATTGAGGCTGCTGTACTAGGAATAACCAGATAAACTCTGTAACAAACCAGCTGCACCATAGGGAACAAATCAAAATACATAATGCGCTAATATTCAAAACATTTAACCCATTATCGCCGGGTGACATGCCAGGACAGTCACAGCAATCAGTCTTTCAAAGACGGTGATGGATTTGGCACGTCAAGCATTAATGATTGTAGTGCACATCAATGTGCATACTGCATTATCATTACAGGGAAGCTGTAACTGAGTGCTCCAGTACCGGAACATATACATTGCTATTTCACGGTTCTCTGCCTCTCTCTTCCTCACTGTGATTGTGAGGAAGAGATCAGCAGAGAACAGAGCTAATAACATATGAAATGGACAAAGAGGGGGAATTTTTATTTTAAATTGGTGGTGCTGGTGGCATGACTAGGGATACAGCAGGTTTGGTCACTTGATAACCTACTTCCACCTCTTTGTGTTGCTGAATAAATGATTCAGAGCTAGACAAATGTATTTCATTTTCTAATTTAGAAACAAATATAGTGAAATTTAAACAAACATTAATGTGACTTTTCTTGCTGTAGAGCAATGTGATAAACTTATTCATACACACTATACAGTCTGATCTCATAAAAAGAGTAACACCAGTGAGAGAGAGAAGAACATACGGCTTTTCGTCTGAGGAACATTACTAAAATGTATTGATTTTTAATTGACACTATAAAGCAAGGCCTACATGTATGATTTCGGCAAACCTAGAAGTATTGTGTATTGGAGACCTTTTACTTATTCAGTATTAATCTTTTGAGTGCCAGTGGGGTGTACAACGCAAGTACACCTCTGTCACTCAAAGGGTTAAGGATTTCTCAGCTTTCAGTGCTTTTTTGTGGTACAGTCTCCAGAAATCTGATGGGGGTTATTCAGATGAGAGGAACACGAACAGCCTCAAAGATACCACTTTACTTTGACATTTTTACAGGAACATTGATATCTAAACATTATGTGGTGGTATAAACATTTATATACCTTGTATTCCATGCTAAGCTCCTGACGAAGTGACATTCACATTGTGACAAGTCACGAAACGTGTAGAGCGGTAATCTTCAATACTATTACCTGTTTTTTTTTTTGCCATGGTACTGTTTCATTTATCTACATTGTTTTTTGTACTAATAACATTGTTTTTATGCAGAATTTTAAAATTTGTCTTTATTTGTATCTACTATGCCTCTATGGGCACTATTTTACATATAGTTTAGTATTATTTATAATTTTGTGTGATTTTCTTTACATTATTAAAATATAGCTCTTATTGTACCCCCAGTTTTAGTTTGTCCTATGTATATTCATATATGCACCAGGACCCAATTCCTCTATTTCTTATTCATGTTATAAACAATATTCCCAGTATATAGTCCCTATATATATATATATATATATATATATATATATAGTAAATATATGGTCTTTTATACATTTATTTTTGGGAATTACATTCCATCTTATGGTGGGTGCTGATGTACCATAGTTATTGTAGAAGATAGCCTATAACATTGGGAGGCAAGGTACGCCTCCCCAACAAGCGAAACTATGTGGGAAGGGGGTGGATACATTTTCATGCTATATTCTACAATATTACTACGCTTAGAAGATTATTTTGCTCTGTTCTCTCTCTCTCGTTGTATTCCATGCTAGCTTCTGTAAAAATTATCTATTTTTGTTTTCTGATTCCTAAAATCTAGTTTTACATATGCTATCTCGGAGCACACATTCCTGCCTTTTACAGTGCTACAGTTACTGTACAAATATTGATAGGATGTCTGAAAAGTGATTATGCTGAATTTTCTTTAACCCCTTAAGGACCGGAGGTTATGGGACATTTCGGCGCGTCACTATGGGGCTTGAAACAGATCGCTCCGATCTTGGAGCGGTCTATTTCATGCCCTATTTTTACTTACAGCGCTCCCGGTAGAGCGCTGTAAGTAAAAAGTACGTGACGTACCAGGACCGTCAAGGGTCATTCGAGCAAATTTACCCTTGACGGTCCTGGTACGTCAAGGGTCCCTAAGGGGTTAAAGGAACAGTAAACCCTCCAACCACTGGACTAATGAAACGCCTGTCTATGCTCCAGGGCTGGTGCAAGGATTTTTGCCACACTAGACAAAACCTCAATTTCTCTGTCGTCCAGTACAGGTTACTGGTAACTGTCAGGGAGGCATCCGCCCCTTTAAGTAGGCAGGAACATTCTCTACATGTATGCTGGAGGGTGGAGCCTCCCTTTCCTCTCAGGCTGCAGCCTAGCTAGCTATCTCCAGAATTGTTTGTTCCTTTGGTGCGACAACACCAGGTGGAGAACATTCGTTGTTAGTTTTAGTTTCTTTTTTATTTTTCTGTCAGATATGGAATACCACCATTAGGCGGATTACCATGACTGACAAATGCTCTCCAATGTGGCTAGCTCAGTATCCCGGTGCTTTTTGGTGAACCTTAAGCCCTGAGGGGGAAAATCTTGGTTACAAGTGCTTCTCCACGGATTATTCTCTGAGGTAATTCTTGCTGCATGGTAATCTGAAGACAGAAGATCTGCAGGAAAAGTGAGCTACCCTTTGCGTTCTGCAGTTCCACTTGTCCCACAGTGCCCCTTCGCTGGGCTTGTATTTGGGAGTTCTCATTGCGCACTCCTGCACTCATTGGGTATATATGTGTATGTCTGTTGGGGTTTTGGAGCAGGTTTATGTGGTAACTTAACCCTTTGTCTGCTGGTTTGACATGTTTTGGGGTTTTTTCTGTCACTTTCCTTACTGGGTTAGTGTTTTCTCAGTATGTTCCCTGTATGTTTTCATGTTTTTAACTTGTAGCTTAACTTCTATTAAAGTTGTGTACTGCGCCTTTAAGGCGCGCTTTACCACATAGATTCCATTGCTCCATTTACTTTCTATGGGACAACACTGTTTGGGACGTATCTCTGCAACTGCTTCACACAGCAACTTCAGAGAGGGCTAATTTTAATTGTCTACCCTTGCTCTGTCATTCATTTTATAGTTCAGGTGTGTTGGGGGCTTCGGGCACTGTTTTGGGGTACTTTTTGGGAAAAACTACATTTCCCATGAGAGCTTGATTCGCGCCTAATTTCTGATTGGCTCCTGTCGTGGCAGCCATTTTGTGAACATTTCTCAATGAGTATCCTACACAGGGCTTGGACTCTGCTTTTCTCCTCTGCAGATTAACCCTTCGCCTGCCAGAAAAGTCTATATTTGGCGTTTCTGGGGTGACATATTAATCTTACACACTGCAATTGGGTGATTTACTGTACAGTTGTTTATTTTGACACTGCGTGAATGTCTATACCGCTGGAGCTTGGGGCTAGACTTAAGACTAAGGAGGCTGGGGTATCAGCATCCTCCATTGCACATTGCTCCTCCTGTTACGCAGGGCTACCTAGAGAGTTCTCTGGTCATCTATGCCCAGCATGTTCTGAAGTTCTTGACAGCAACACAGGGACTTCCAGCCATGCTATTGAGCCAGCTTGGGTGCAAGAGTTTAAGGCTGCAACTGGAGACCTTAAGTCCACTTTACAGCTCTTTACATCCCAGATACAGGGAGCACTTCAATTATGGCAGACCCCCCTCTACTATCAGATCCTCCCTGCCTCACCCGCTGGGTGCACCAGATGTGTCAGATTCTTTTGAGGACTGACAAGAAACTCGAGGTTTTCCTCAAGTCCATTTTTTTGCTTCTTTTGGTGCCGCTAGGCGCCCAGCATTTGCTGTTGCGTGGGTTAACGGGCTGTTGCAGTCTGCACTGATCGACTCACTACGGCTGTCCGTCAAGATGCACCTACTTCGGAGAAATTGCGTCTTCTTGCCAACATCTCTGAAGAGCAACACTATGTCTCTGCTACTGCCTTTGATGCCGTCCGCATGATGGCAAGGGCTTCTACTACTTCTTTGGTGGCCAGGCATGCGCTTTGGCTTAAGATTTGGTCTGCTGACACTGCTACCAAGAAAGTCTTGTTTTCTTTGCCCTTTCAGGGTACTTCCTTGTTTGGGTCTGAACTTAAGGAATTAATTAGCGAGTCCACAGGGGGTAAGAGTACACTTCTACCCTTGGTCTTTAAGAAGAAGTTGCAGTTCAAATGTAACTGGTCCTTTCGTTCCTTTCAAACTGAGACACGTTCGATGTGCCAGGCGGTTCCATCAGCTCCGCGTCCCTCCTCCAAGCCAAAGCAGCAATGGAAGCCTAAGGCCACATCAAAGCCCAAGACTCCCAAGACTACTTCGGCATGACTCACTGAACCCGGGTCCGCATCCCGCTGTGGGTGGTCATCTCCGCCTCTTTCGCGGGATTTGGGAGGATTCAGTATTGGACCCATGGGTTTTACAGGTAGTGTCAGAGGGATACAAGATCCCTTTCTTCTCTCTTCCTCCTTTTCGCTTTCATCTTTCTCGCTCTCCTCAGGAAGTCGAGAAAGGTCTATTCGAAGGCGCTATTCAGACTTTTCTGAACAAGGATGTCCTGGAGCCGGTGCCTCCTTCAGACAGGGGTTTGGGGTTTTACTCAGACCTCTTTGTGGTGACCAAAAAGGGCTGCAGATGCTGCCCTATTTTGTATCTGAAAGATCTCAATTGCTTTGTGATCAAGACTCACTATCGTCAGGAGTCTCTGCGCACAGTGATCACTGCCATGTCTCTGGGGAGTTTCTTGCTTCTCTGGACCTTCAGGATGCGTAGTTGCACATCCCAATTCATCAAGAGAGCAGGCGGTACCTGAGGTTTGCCTGCGACAGGGGTCATTTTCAGTTCTCAGCTCTTCCATTTGATCTCACAACGGCCCCTCAGGTTTTCCAATGGGTTCTGGGGGCCTTGATATCCATTCTCCATCGGGTTGGCATCAGAGTGACTCCCTACATAGACGACTTGCTTTTGAAAGCCTCCTCTGCGGACCTTCTTCATCAGCAGGTTCAAACCTGCATTCAAATCCTTACCCATCACGGTTGGTTTGTCAGTTTGGACAAGTCAGTTCTTGTCTCATCCCAGCAACTGATCTTCCTGGGACTTCTGCTCGATACTCAGAAGTGCATGGTGTTTCTACCTGATGAGGTAGCCCATCAAATTGCCAACAGAGTCTCAACGATTCTTTCCCGGGATCGAATCCCTGTTCCGAAGTTGTCTTCTCTGGTGGGGAAGTTCATTTCCATGGTAGAGGCGGTTCCATTTGCCATGGCACACACCAGGGAACTTCAGAGGTTTGTTATACAGACATGCAGGGATCGACCAGATCATCAGAAGCTGTAGGTCTTACTTCCTCCTCATGTAGAGTTGAGCTTGGAGTGGTGGTTGGACCTTTCCAATCTCCTAAAGGGGAGATCCTTCCTGATCCCCTACTGGACCAAGGTCATGACGGATGCCAGCCTCTTGGGCTGGGGAGCTGTTCTGGGTCGCTTCAGCACTCAGGGGAAGTGGTCCATGGAGGAGTCCCTTCTCCCTATCAACATCTTGGAACTTCGAGCAATATTTCATGCTCTCCGACATTGGGTGTCTCAACTGGAGGACTGTCCAGTTTGAGTGGAGTCCGACAACACCACGGCAGTGGCTTACATCAACAGACAAGGCGGAACAAGAAGTCTCGCTGCTTGGTTAGAGGTCAAGGCCATTCTGTCCTGGGCAGAGGTTCATGTTCCTGTCAGTGCACATTCCAGGCGTAGACAACGTCATGGCAGACTTCCTCAGTCGTCACACAGTCGACAGCAGAGAGTGGGAGCTACATCCCGAGGTGTTTCAATTCCTAGTTCAGAGATGGGGAATGCCCCCAGTGGATCTGATCGCAACGAGACACAACAGGAAGGTTCCGGCATTTTGCTCTCGGTGGAGAGACTCTCTAGCTCTGGCTGCTGATGCAGTGTCCATTCCTTGGACATTCTCTCTGGCCTACATCTTTCCTCCTCTCCAAATGTTAATAAGGGTGTTACAGAAATTGAAATTGGAACATCGTCCAGTAATTCTGACTGCTCCGGATTGGCATCGTCAATCCTGGCATCCGGAGCTTCTGGCCCTATCTGTGGCGGAGCCATTTCAGCCCCCCTCTCGTCCAGCTCTTCTTCTACAGGGTTATCTGTGGAAAGAAGATGTTCATCGGCTCAATTTGATGGCCTGGAGGTTGAATCCTCGATTTTAAGGAAGAAAGGGTTTTCTTCTGCTGTGGTGTCTACTATGCTTAGTGCCCGTAAGCCTGCTTCTTCCAAGATCTATCACTGTGTCTGGTCAACATTTGTGTCTTGGTGTGTTGACATTAATTCTGTCTCAGGGACTCAGTCTGAGTTCTCTTAAGGTTCAGTCTTTTTCCAGAAGTGCATTGCTATTCTTCCTGATGTCAAGGGTTTCTTCCAGGGAGTTGCTCATGTGCATCCTGCCTTTTGGAGCCCAGCTCCTCAGTGGGACCTTGATTTGCTCTTGGGAGTTCTCCAACGTCCTCCCTTTGAGTCTTTGGCTACTATTCCTCTACGTCTCTTGACGTGGAAAATGGTGGCTTCTTCTGGCGTTTGTATCTGTTCGCCGGGTTGTGGAGTTGCAATCCTCCTTATCTGGTGTTTCATAAGGATGAGGCGGTGCTTCACACCTCTGCGGAGTTCTTGCCTCAGGTGGTCTCAGAGTTTCACATCATTCATGAGATTGTGGTGCTCTCTTTTTGCCCTAATCCCTCCCCTGACAAGGTGTGTGATCTCCACTATTTGGTTGTGGTGCGTTGTCTCAAGATTTATGTCCATCACACTGAATCTGTCAGGAAGTATGACGCTCTGTTCATCATTCCGGAGGGTCCTAGGGCAGGAAGACCTGCATCCAAAGTGACTATTGCGTCCTGGATCAAGTCCACTATTCGTAGATCCTGCGAGTTGTGGAATGAGCATGTTCCCTTTCGGGTCACAGCTCATTCCACCAGGTCCATTGGGGCCTCTTGGACCTCTAAGAATCAGGCTTCTGCCGATCAGTGGTGCAGGGCGGCCACTTGGTCCTCTGTGCACACCTTTTCGAAGCACTACCGTGTTGATGCGCTGGCTTCAGCTGATGCCAGCTTTGGGAGGAAGGTCCTGGAGGCAGTCTTGCTCGTCTAGGATCTTCTCCTTAAGTTCTTGGTGCTTCCTTTACTGTTGAGCCCTGTTGGCTCTAGTTCTGTGTGCTGTGTCACAGTTCCTGGGGTGTTTTTACCCATGTTTCGTGTCCATTGACACTTCAGTTTGTTGAGCTTTCTGACCGGTTGGTTCTTAGAGATTCTGGTGACTTTGGGGGCCTTGCGTCTGGTCCTTGCCTTCTTTCCGTCTCTGGGGAACTCAATGGTTGGACATCCCAGAGTTACCAGTAACTTGTATTGGACGACAGAGAAAAGAGGATTTTAGTCTTATCTGTTAAATCCTTTTTTCTTAGTCCATACAGGTTACTGGTCTCCCACCTTGTCAAGGGACCATGCTTGGCTATCCTGTGGCAGTATGTGGGAGTCCTTCGGGGCATGCTCACAGGAGTCTTCTTCCCTTCTACTATCTAGTCTAGTTAGTTCTCAAACAATTCTGGAGATAGCTAGCTAGGCTGCAGCCTGAGAGGGAAGGGAGGCTCCACCCCCTGCATACATTTAGAGAATGTTCCTGCCTACTTAAAGGGGCGGATGCCTCCCTGAGAGTTACCAGTAACCTGTATGGACTAAGAGAAAACGATTTAACAGGTAAGACTAAAATCCTCTTTTTCTACCCTCTTGGCTCCGTCCCCTGTGCCCTGACACACTAGCTGGGCTCTGCGAATCTCGTTGGGGGTGGCTGAGGGAGGCTTTGTAGGCGTTCGCTATTTTCAGAGCCTCTCCTCTTTCCTCAGTTCAGAGCCAGATTATAACACCATGGGGCCCTAGGCAAGGTATCCATATGGGGCCCCCTAACAGCTAACAGACTTCAAAACGGTAAGGCTCATATACTAAGGAAAGAAGCAGAATTTTGTGGCAAACCAACAGCATCATAGGGAACAAATAAAAAGCCCCATTGATTTGAATGGGCCTTTTAACATCTTCAACACTAGGAAGATCTCCAACAAATTTTATTTGCTCTCTATGATGCAGATGGTTTGTTCCAGAATTGGTCCTCTTTTTGTTAATACATCAGACTCACAGTTTACACTCACAATCAGTTGCTGCAAGAACCAAAAGAATAAAATGTGTTTAGATTAATAGGATAAGACTATACCTCTAGGGGCCGTATGTATCAGGATAAAGATGTGCAATTTTGGAACACACCACTTAGACCAAATTGAAAACTCTGCAAATTCCTGTTGGTTTAAATGGGGCTTTTAACCCCCTTGAATGCTAGAAAGGTCCCTAGTGCACTACTTACCAATGTGTTTGCATTTTCTCTAGTATTCAAAGGGTTAAAAGGCCCATATGGCATCCTTGCTAAATCCTCGGCAATGACAGGCAAATAAAAGGTACCACAGATGGATTTGTGTGTGTATACACATATATCGGGAGCGGGGGCAGATCCCCATCAGAATCAATAGTGACGAACTGCTGAGGTCCATGGTATCGCTGCCAGTGTCACTTTTCTCCTGCTGACAATACTCCTGGATAATTGTAGTGGATCAGCCTGCATGTAGACACTAAATATCTCTCCTTGTTGGAGTTCTAGTAACCTTTTGAGTTCCATAGATGTGTGTGACACATTGCAATGCATTGGATACGTCCATGACACGCAATAGGTTAAACTTTAGATTGAATGAGAGTGTCCAGTATAATGCTTTGGACAGCTTCTGGCGTGGAAATGGTTAATGTCAGCCAGAACGTGGGATTGCATATCACATACTCCCAAGCAAGGACCAGGGCAATGCTTATCAGGGCTCCCATTACTTAGCTGGCTGCTTCCACCAGACGCAGAGATTTATTACAATATGTGCAGCTTATTGTTTGAAAAACTTCTAATTGCAGAACTCGGACTCCCCGGCTTCTCTGGAGCAACACAAGTAATAAATATGACCTGTTATCGGGATGAGCGGTGATCTCAGTCCCTGGATCCCTGAGAAGCAGAGCACTGCAGGTTCCAACTGGGAGTCAGTGGTAAAAAAAGGATAAATAATTTTAACACGTGACAGGAGGCTCATATTTGCTTTACTTTCTTTACTTCACCTCCATAGCAGCAACACAGACAGAAACAACCAATCAGAAAAAAGCTAAATGCATAAATAGCTCTGTAGAACTGCTCCACTTCCTCTTTCTTGCTGCTCACCTCCAACTTAGCAGGTCAGAGTGTATTGTTTCAAATTTTTAAATTGTATTACTTGTACCTAACAGCGTTGTTTGTTGATATTCTTGCTGCTTTAAAAGTCAGCCCTTCTATTCCCTATATATTTTTACTAGAGTCTTGTCTGGGCAACTTTTTGTCCTTACCTGGTTTGTACCGTTTATTCCTTTTAATATTCCTAGCGTCACTTGGTGTCCTTCGCTGAACCTTGCTCTGCCAACTTATTTCAATCTGTTATCTTGTCTTTACTCAATGGCAGTGCTTCCTTCCATGTCGCGAGCGCCATTTCACCCTCTTTTTCTAAATTCCATCCTCTCCTTTTTCCCCTTTGGTACCACGGCCTTTTCCGCCTTTTACCGCTTAGAACTAGCATCTTGTGAGGTTTCAGACGCCATTTTCTTGTCTGACTGCCTCTCAGCCCGCATCCCTTCCCTTCCCTTCTTCTAAGCACGGCATTTTCTCTCATTGCCCTTCCAATGGCCATTACTAGTAAACACATCGTTTTGCCTGCACTAGATCTGTGCCATGAAGGGTGAGCCTCTTCCTTTCATTGCCCATCTCATCGGAATAGAGTTACCTTATCAAAGGGTGAGCCCCTCTTTATATATACACATTTTGCCTCTGGCATGATACTGCCAAGAGTTTTGCCACTCTTATAAATACAATTATATACATATATAGATATATATTTTTTTTTATTTCATGACCTCAGAGGGTGGGCCCATCACTACAGCTTTTGCCACTCTCTTGCTATATTTTTTATATATATATATATATATATATATATATATATATATATATATATATATATATATACACACACACACACACCATTTTCTGTGCCAATTGAGGGTGAGCCTCCTAGTTCCCTATTCATTATTGTTATTTTTGCCATTCCTAGCTCCTGTCATGGAAGACTCCGAAAAATCCTTCTGTGGCTCTGAAGAACTTTTGCCTCTAATCAACACTGCTGTGGCAGCTTCTTTAGAAAAATCACTAGCTGGTGCATTACCTCTGCTGTCTACTTCTGCACAGACCTCCGCCCCCCCCCCAAGTTACTGAAGACTCTCCAGATTCTCCAGATTCAGATTTCTGTAGACCAGATAATTCCCATACTTCCAAACACCACTGGAAAGGGGCTCAATCCAAAGCCAATCTGGAAAAAGGACAAAACCTGCTAAAAAGGGTAGATTGACCTCAGCCCCTGAGGTTTGTGGGGCTTCTAGATTACCCTCAGATGATGAGGACCAATATTTTCCTCCTGAATTCACAGAGGTTTATGCATGGCAAGCGGATTTATCGGATTTCTCTGATGACGAGATTGGCTTGGATGTTGCTCTTCATAAAGACGAGTTTTTTACAGGTGAGCACCGAGTTTCTGAATCCTTTTCCGCCAAAGATTAGGTAGACAATTTGGAGGATATGATGATTTTGGATTCTTCTGGTAACCCTATGTTTGACCCACGCGGCATTGGTCATCCGCGTTCTACGAAATGGGTCCCTCCTCCTCACCTAGCCCAATACTTACATATTGGTTGAGACTTCCCTTAGAAAAGGAGGTTAGATCTCAGTTGAGGAACGAATCTCCACGTCCCATCATTCTGGATAAGGTTGCTCTCACTCCTGAGTTCGACCCAACCATGATCACTTTTATGGCAGAGATCCTCGCAAAGGTCAGGAGCGTGGCCTCAAGCTGGCTCAGGACAAGTTACTGGATGTCATGGGTCCAATGACCCAGATTTTATATCTGGCGGATTCAGCCCTTTCTTCCAACAAGTCATTAGATGCTCACGCTGTGAGAGAATGGATTCAACGTTGTATTTGTTTGGTGGGCAATGCTAATGTGGCACTTTCAAATGAACGTCATAAGGCTGCCCTCCTTTGGATTGATCCCAAATTAGCAGAGCTCAGTCAAAAGGAATTGGACCCATCGGCCAAGTGAATGCTTTTTGGTGAGACATTCCTCAGACAGCTTCAAAAGCATGTGAACATCTTCTCCTTGTTAAACAAGGCCCAGTTATCTCTGAGGAAAGTTTTCCAACCTTCTTCCCAAAGGGGTGTTTTTGCTAGGGCTGGGAGATTGTGGGGCCGTGTAACCAGCTGTTTCTGGCCATCAGGTCCCAGACCCATCTTCTGCGCCCAAGCTTCAATTCCAACAGAGGAGAGGTTCTAGTGGAGTCCGTGGATACTGTGTCAGAGGTCGTTCCAGATTCTACTCTGGTGAGTCAAATTGTTGTAAACTCTCTTTCCCCTTACCCTCTGCTGGCAGACTTCCCCTTTTCTTTCAGAACTGGATTACCATCTCCTCTGATATGTGGATCCTTCAGACTGTCCAAGGCTTCGTGATCAAATTTGTCGAGACAAGGGAGCAATCTAAAGGGCTTCTGACGACAGCGGCTTCTTCAGCAATGTTTTCCTTGTTGCCAAAAAAAAAAAAAAAGAGTACAGGCCAGTAATCAATTTAAAGACTCTAAATTTTTTTGTCAGATACAGATACTTCAAGATGGAGGGCATCCATCTTCTCCGAGACCTCCTACAGAGAAGCGACTGGTTCACTTGCCTGGACTTGAAGGATGCTTACCTTTTGGTTTCCTTTCACCCAACGAGTCGTCGGTTCCTCCGTTTTCTGTGGTCCAACGATCCTTGGCAATTCACCTGCCTTCCGTTGGGACTCAGCTCAGCCCTCTGGTGTTTTACAAAACTCCTCAAACTGGTACTAGCTCATCTTTGATCATGAGGAATTCGCTGCACCGTCTACTTAGACGACATTTTGTTTTTGAACACGGCCATGATCTGTTGTCCGTTCACACAAACTTCGCTATCCATCTGTTGGAAAGTCTGGGCTTTGTTATCAGTAGGGACAAGTCGGCTCTGCTCCCAGCCCAGATGGTGCTTTTTCTCTGCTTCGAAGTAGCAAAATTGTATCCATCAGGAATGAACTTCGGAGAGTTCTTCACTTATCGGCGCTTCCCTTGCGTCTTCTAGCTCGTATTGTGGGTCTCTTGTCCTCTTCCATTCAGGCCATCTTTCCAGGTCCCTCCATTACAGAGAGATCCTTCCGGAGGAATTCATGTTTTATACTATACTAGTTATTTTCCATGTTGTTTTTCTTGTTATACATTAATTTATACATGTTTATTTAGTATTGTTTTTTTTTTTATTTATACACATATTTTCTTATTTTCCAGTTCATTATGTAATCCTATGGTGCTGTCTGTTTACTGTTTTTCAGCTTAATTGGCTTTGGTGCATCTCAGTTCGAGATATTCCTAGCTTCAGCATCAATTATCTTCTACACGTGGGATTGGGTCCGTGTTTATCCTTCATGACGAGTGTTCTGTTACGTTTTTACTGTTCCTGTTTCGTTCTCTTCAAGAAAGAGAAAGTGGAGCAGTTCTACTGAGCTATTTATGCATTTTGTTTTTTTCTGATTGGTTATTTCTATCTGTGTTGCTGCCATGGTGGTGAAGTAAAGAAAGGTAAAGCAAATATTTGCCTCCTGTCCTTATTAAAATTTAGATAATCTCTTCACTAAGGCTAGGATAATCCCTAATTATCTGCCTGCGCACACCAGTTCCTCCTTCCACCCCCCTTTAAAGAGGAATCCTGAAAACCCCTGTGGCCTGGTTGCATTCAAGTAGAGAACATGTTATGACTTACCCCGCAATTCAAGCTGTGAAGCTTTTCTAGTGTGCTTAATTTCAATTCGGGAGATTCACACGAGACTGCTGTGGAAGCAGGCTCGGATGGCTGTGGGCAACAACAGGAGGCCATTCAGCTGCTGCTGTTCACTGAAGGGATGATGGTAGTTATAATCTCTCTTCCCCTTCCCCGTCACTTACTACTTATGAGCAGAGCAAGCTCCGCTCCTCACATAACATCCTCTGCTCTGCTTCCCCAGTAGATGTGAGCCCTAGGCCTGCACCTACCTCGCCTTTAGGCAGCCCTGCTATGCTCCCTTACTACTGCTATCATGTTCTTAAACCTATGTTCATCCTGAATCAAATGGCTGATCCCACGGTGCTCCCCTTTCAACACTTTAGTTCTAAGGAGGCTTGGGCAATCTGTCCCAGCTCAGATAGCTCTAGTCACTGATCAGACAGGAAGTGAAGTGGAAGCTCCTGCTTCCTGGTATTGTGAAGCCCCTGAGCTATCAGAGCAAGATGGTGGTAATCAAAGGTATGTAGCCAGTGTTTTAGTCACTTCCTTTAAAACAACTGAGATAACATCCTTTATGAACAGAAGAGCAGTGGGTACTAATCCCAGTACATTAAAGGGTTAGTGATAAGTTTTTTCAATAAAATGTAATAGTGTAGATATTACAAAAATAAACTAACTGATGCAAGTCCCATCTCTCCAACCGCTATAGACTGAGAGATATTCGATGATAAAGCTCCCCCTCCCTCCCCTTTCACAGACGTCAGCCTCTAGCTAACAGAAGGAGATCCTGGTCCGGGGACTGGCTGGAGGCTCTTCAGCAGAGCCGAAATAGCGCTATTACTTTGAACGGTCTACAAAGTGTGCTTGCAAACCAGGCACACTTTGTAGACTGTTCCAATGAAGTATTTCTTTTTAGATAATGCTATTTCGGCTCTGCTGAAGAGCTGCCATCGAGTCGCACGACCCGCATCTCCTTCTGTCAGCTAGAGGCTGATGATTGTGAAAGGGGAGGGAGGGGGGAACTGTATCATTATGTATCTCTCAAACTGTAAAGTTTTGAGAGACGGGACTTGCATCAGTTAGTTTATTTTTGTAATATCTACAATATTATTACATTTTATTGAAAAAAGGCATCACTAACCCTTTAGCAGCATTAGTTTTGCCAAATAGTCTATGTATGTATGTATGTATGTAAGAGATTCTACACATGCTTCCAAATTGCAAGATTATATTTTAGGGCTGTAACATAAAATAACTAATATTTAAATATACTAGCTGGAAGTACATGATATTTAAAATTCCATAACCCAATTGAATTTGTAGGAGTTAGCGTTCCTTTATTACCTTTTCCTCAATAAATAATAGAGCATTTATGGCCTAGTACATTGTATTGTGGTCACTTGGATACGGTATAATAGCTTGGTGCTCAGTTCAAGTAGAAACACACACATTCTTTCTGTTGCCTGGTTTTCTTCTTTATCTCTGTGATTAACCCTTTGAGTGCCAGAGGGGTATACCTCACTTGCACTCAAAGGGTTAAAAAAACCAGACAAAACCCCCCACAATTGGAGTAAAGTGATATACAGCTCCCTAAGCTCTGAATAAATGTTATGAGTATGTTTTCTACAGGTAATTTCTTCCCAGACAGGACCTTAACAAACCAACAGCCCACAAGGGACAAATACAAAATCCTACTGATGTAGATTGAGCTTTTAACCCCTTGAATGCTAGAGGTTAAAAGTCCCATTTAAATCAGTCGGACTTTGGGGAATTTTCAGTTGTACCCTAGTGTTGCAGTTGGTTTGCACTAGCAAGCTGTTCACATGGAACTCCTTCATAAACAGGATATTACCAAATGTTTATTGTTTCTACAGTACACAGGCTATTGTATTAAGAGAAACTGGAGCAAACCAGATGTACCATAAAGGACAAATACAAATCCTCATTGATTTTAATGGAGTTTGTAACACCCTGGATGATAAAAATGTGAAGAAATGCATTGGAGGCATCTCTTGCATTCAAGGGGATAAGAACTTCATTTAAATTAATGGGAATTTGGGAAAAATTCAGTTGTCCCCTTTGGTTGCAGTTTTTTCATCTGGGACTGCCAATTCTTTAACAAAAACAAGAGCTTGATGTACACCTCAAACTACCTTGATTGTCTATGGTATTATCACTTATTAACATAACTTTTAACTTTTTCTTGGCAATGAGATATACTCTGAGAGAGCAGTCATATTACTGTTTCATCATGGCTTTTGGCTGCTCACTCTGGTGTGCTCATGGGAAATTTAGTCTGCCCCAATCAGCCATCCTTTTTCTTCCCAAAATACACATCAAGTCTGTTGGTAGCATTGAATCAAAGTGCATGGGCATTTTGGAAATCTGCTGAACAGGAAGTTAAGCTTCTCTGTAGCCAGTGAGTGTGTTTGCCTGCTGTAATAGCACAAGATTTGGGGGCAGGGAATGTAGGTTGGTTCACAGCACTTTTCAAGGAAGTGTTTACTGGCAACATTTGACAGCTTGCTGACAGGTGAAACTCTGTGAAACTAGGTAAAGTTGAACAGAGGTGACTTTTCCATTTTAAGTGGAATTGTCACCTTATAACAATTTAGGAGATTTTGAATGTTCAAAATCACCTATATGTTCTTAGCTACTTCTTTATTAAACATATTGTTTTAGAATTATTTAGGCTTTTATTTTCTGCTAAAACTATCTCTTGCCATTTTCCAATACCCTTCTCTTGCTCTTTCTCTCTTTGTATAACTTTATAAGAACAGGGGGATGCCAATGAGAGCGCTCCAGCTTACATACAGAAGCCTCTGTCATCCGATGAGGGAGGAGAGCAGAGGCAGAGCTCTGTAACCACAGAGAACCGCAGTCACCCTGGAAGTGGCTGCAGCACAGACTTTTGTAAGTTACATTTAAACAAAATTGAAGCTTAAAATAAAAAATAAAGTTTTTATGGTATTGAATGTGTCACCTAACTATTTATGGGATGTTGTCCATAGGTGACATATCCACTTTAAAGTGAGTAACCATAGAGAGAGGAGATCTCTGTCTGTTTTGGAAGTGGATCAAGTTCCTATGATAAGGGAGAGGGAAACTTTGCCTTTTATATGTGGGTCGGCATATACATCTTTCTAAGAAGTCCCTTATGTTCTAACCTTTCATGGGTAAACAGCTCTTTGGCCCTGAACTGGATAAGGTCATTAGCCATGCTACTGGGGGCAAACATTTTACCAGTTCATGCCTAAGAGTCAGTCTGTACCCCTTATTAACCCAAACCTGTTTCCACCCCAAGCCATCTTGGTCAGGGAAGAAGCCCTCCATTAACTAGTCTTCCTGTCAAGGTTTTGGTGAGCTGCTCCCGTTCTGCCTATTGATTCTGCCGTCTTAACTAATCTAGTGTTCTGCTATCCACTGCTGCTGTCTTCTGAGTTTCTGGCACTGGCTGTATCAGCTGATCTCTCTGATTACTCACCTGACTGTGATCAGCCAACCCTCTCATGATATTTGTAGCAGCTTGGCTCACATCCTCATTGTCCTTTGTTTGTTTGCTGACCTGTTGCTGCTGGCTGCTGTGGATTTTTCCTGCTTTCCTGTTTGCTGTGTTCCAGACTTCACTGACTTCTATGCTTCTGACCCTCGGCTTGTTCCTGACATAGCAGACTTCTGGTTTCCTGACTCCGGCTTGGATGAATACCTGTCCTGGTTCCTGACCCTGGCATGTCTTTTGGTCTATGCTCTTGGATCATGCTTCTGTTTTTTGTCTTTTGGTCTATGCTCTTGGATCATGCTTCTGTTTTTGTTGTACTAATAAAGGTGTATTGCATTTTACCTTTTTGTCCTGTCTGGTTCCTGGTCCCTAACACTTCCACAGCATGACCCGTGCAGACCCAGACCACCTCAGGCAATTGGGGCAGGCTACAACATTTTAGCGATGTGGGCCATCTCCTTGGTGGATCTGTGGCTTTTACACTTTATTTTGGTGGGCTGCAGCATACATTTCAAAGATCATCTTCCTTATTACTTCTGTCAAGGGTTCCTCAAGATCCTATGAGGGCTCAGTTCTGGGAGGTGGTGACGCAAGCCTTTGTACACATGCAGGTATTGATTCTGATCCAATTTCAAGAAAGGCTCCCGGCATTCTGTTCAATATCTTCATAGTCCCCAAGGAAGACAGCAGTTGTTGCCCAGTCCAAGACTTAAATGTCTCAATCATTTTTTCATATTCTGAAATTTAAATATGGAATGTTTGCATTCTGTAATTTCTGCTTTATTTCAAGGGGAGTTTTCACTTATCTGGACATAAGGGATGCATATCTTCCTGTCTATTCAAGTGCAGCTTCACAGATTCCTCCGTTTCTCCTTTCAAGATTGCCATTTTCAATTTACACTATTCCCTTTGGTCTTGCATCTGTTCTGAAGGTTTTCACATAGATTGTGGAAGTGTTGTCTGTCCATATTCATATTCAAGGGATCTCTCTTATGCATTATATAGATGATCTCTTGCTGAAAGAACCTTCTGTGGAGATCTTGTGGGTAAATCTTCAGACTTGTGTGCATTTTGGAATGGCACAGCTGGGATGATCAACTTCAGGAAGTACACTTTGATCCCATCCCAGTCTAGTCTTTCTCAGCATCAGAGTTGACACATTTTCAGGGACAAGGTCTTCCTACCATGGGACAAAATTCAGATATTCTCCCAGCACGTCTCAGGCGTTGGCTCGCACGTTGGTGTCACTGTTCCCAGAGAAGTTCAGGAGTCAGTATGGTATAGTTAAATGGAATTTATTAATAGTAGTGGTAGGCAGATATATACAAAGAAACAAGCAGAGGGTTACAAGCCAGCGAGGACAGTTATCAGAAATAATAGGCTGCCAAGCTTGACCACAATGCTAGAGACTAGGCCTCTGCCACTGGTAGTCTCTACCAGAACCAGGAACAGAACAGCAGCAGGAACTGGGTCAGGAACAGGAACACAGGATCTTGATCTGAAGTGGAAGATGTACCGTCGCAAGCCTGCCAAGAGAACTCTGACTCAGCCTGCAGTCAGAGAGGGAGTAGATAACTGACTCAAGCCTGCAGTCAGTATCAGTGCTGGTCTGCTAGAGTCCCAGGTCCGCACTAGGTTGGGTGTCTGCTAGGTAAAGGGAGCAAACTTAAGAGTTGTCAGACAGAGCCACACGTCAGCACCAGAGGGGGTAGTCAGAGAAGCCAGGTCATGCACAGTTCAGGTAGTCAGCCAGAGCCACAGGTCTGCACCAGGTTGGGTGTCCACTAATAGGAATATGCAAAAGAATAGTCAGACAGAGCCACTGGTCAGCACTAGGTTGGATGGAAGACTATCCGAGTCATACACAGAGCCCAAGGTAAGAGAACTGCTAAGCACAGCAACACAAGGGCAACTGAGATCGGACTCTGTCTGCCTTTTAAACCCCTCCACAGGAAGTAGGTAGGAGGAGCAGCTCAGAGGGAGGAAGTAGGTAGGAGGAGACTACAGGAAGCAAACACATAAAACAGAGGCCTGCTGCATGCTTGAAGCCTCACGCCTGTAGATGACTCTGAAACTAAGGTAAGCTGTAACAATTGGTGCTGGTGCAGGACTACACGAGGATGTTGGGGTTTCCGGTTTTAGAACTGGAGGCAGTGCCATTTGCCCTGGTTCTGGCCTCTGGTCACTACTGTATATGTGTGTGTGTGTGTATAAATATAAAATACAGGACCAAGTACTTACCTCTGAGGCACCCAGGAGTAAATAGTCCTTAGTCTGAATGTCTTCCATTGACTGGCCCAATGTACTTCAACCAGTTCCTTATCCAGTTAACTATCCTTCAGTCCAGTCCTAAACTATGCATTTTATAAGCCAGCTTACTTTTTAATATAGGTAAAATGTGGTTCCATGTTAGCCGAAAGAAAAACAGGAGACTGGTAGAGTAGAAGTGATTATATTTAAAGGCTAACTGAGTAGCTACTCAATAAAGATATCTCTCTTATTCCACCAGTCCCCAGCTTACATTCTGGGACAGTGGCAAAAAGCGGTACTTAACCCCATGATTGCCAGAGGCACTCTAAGATACTTCAGCTGCTTCAGCCTTGTCTATTACTCTAGTAACAGTGAATAGTTCACCTAGATTTCTTTGGCAAGATCGTTCTGGTTTAAAGCCATGCTGCCATGGATCTTACAGTTCCCTCAATTGCATTTCCATTATATTGATATCACACTTACATGTCTGTAGTTTAAAATATATAAATATACATTGTAAGGGCCTTATATTCAAAAGAAAAGTGGAAGAATTCCACAATGTGAAAAAATGTGTTGGAGACTTCTAGCATTCAAAGGGTTAAAAGCTAAATTAAATTGATGGACATTTTAATGTTTTTGCCTAACAGCACTCAGTCTGTGAGGTTTCTAGTCAATGGGTTTGCATTATTTATCAGGATCTACTTCTGTTCAATGCAAATCTGTTAATTAGTAATGTTTTCTACATCTCACATTTAGTGAAATTAAAGCATGACTGCATTGCTGATTGACAGAATGTATGTGATGAGTCCTGTCTTCTGTTTAATATATTGAAATGCATGGGAGACTAAATGCAGGGCTATGACCATGTGATTACATGGGCTCCCACTTAATAAGCCTCTGTAGGAGTATAGAACGTGTATAATAAGTGGAGCAATTCTGGGGCAACACAGCTGCACAGTGTTAATAAAATGAACCCTTTGCATTAGTGGTTCCTACCCTCTAAGTCATTTAATTAACACACCTGTGTGCAAGCAGTGAAATCCTAAAGACATAGCCTGTCAAGCTGTGTTCACACTATGACATGACAGTGCTGCATTTTTTTAAATTCTTTTTATTAACAAGTCGGTCCAATAATTATTACAAATACCAACATAAAAAACGGGTACATTCATATATAATGCAGAGGCATTAAATTCCCACCAATACAATATAAGCATATTAAGAGAACAGCAGGCATAATTTAAAATCAAACCTTCTTGTTGTTTTACTTGTTTTAATGAACATCCTAAGAACAGTTGGGCTAACTAAACTAACACCACCCTCCCTTAACTCTCTCAACCCCCCCCCCAGCCACCTCTTACAGTACCAATTATTTCCCCATTCCCTTCTCCCGCTCTTCATAATTTCACAATTTCGCTCAATGGATCCAATCCCTTTCTACTCCCTAGACATCCGATTCAGCCTCCTCCATCTATCAGGACTTCCACTTAACACAGATTTTGTCAAACTTTTTTGGGGATCCCATATGTATAAATACCAATTTATAGTGGGAGATGTTTTGCGTCCAAGTAAGTATCCATGCCCTATGTAATAGAGCTCCATCAACCATCCAGTTTAGGGCTACCACCTTTCTCGCCATTACCAGGAGTTCCTCAATTAAGGCTCGATCAGCCAAGTTATCAATTTCATCCGGAAGTTTAGGGTCTCACTGTATAGGCTTCCCCAACACTGAGGTTATGGTGCCCACTACATCCATCCAGAACTTTTGAAGCTGGGGACATTCCCAAATCATGTATAGGTACCGCTAATCACCTCATGTCTATGGCAGGTGTCAGATCTTGAATTACCCATTTTGTTCAATTGTACTGGTGTAAAATAAGTCTTATGTAGAATGTTAAGTTATATCATCTGATGTTTAGTCGATGTTGCCACCCTTGACGAACCAGCTCTAGCTATATCCCACTCCCAATCTTCCATAGGGCCCAGATCCCCCTCCCATCTTCCTCTCGTGGGGCCGTCTTGGCTAATTGTCATCTGCTCTATCCATTGGTACAGAAATTACACTGGTTTTGTGGGGTGTCTAGCAGTCATCCTAGTTAACAGGAAAAAATGTATTAATGGGGTCCACCCTCCCCACTGAGCCTGTAAAGCAAGTGTGATGCAGCGGTATGAATAGAAGAGATTGTTTGGAATCAGGAATTCCACATGTAACTGCTCAAAGGTTTTTAGCTGATTGTCCTGATACAATTGTACCAACCTAGTGACACCAACGTGGCCCAAAATCTTTGTCAAGCAACTGTTCCAATCCCGCCTCCCCCCACAAGGGCGTACAGTGAGAGTAAAAATTATTTGATCCCCCTGCTTATTTTGTACGTTTTCCCACTGACAAAGAAATGATCAGTCTATCATTTTAATGGTAGGTTTATTTGAATAGTGAGAGACAGAATAACAAAAAAAAAAAAAAAAAATCCTGAAAAAACGCATTTCAAAAAAGTTATAAATTGATTTGCATTTTACTGAATGAAATAAGTATTTGACCCCCTATCAATCAGCAAGATTTCTGGCTCCCAGATGTCTTTTGTACAGGTAACAAGCTGAGATTAGGATCACTCTCTTAAAGGGAGTGCTTCTAATCTCAGCTTGTTATCTGTATAAAAGACACCTGTCCACAGAAGCAATCAATCAATCAATCAGATTTCAAACACTCCACCATGGCCAAGACCAAAGAGCTGTCCAAGAATGTCAGGGACAAGATTGTAGACCTACAAAAGGGTGGAATGGGCTACAAGACCATCGCCAATCAGCTTGGTGAGAAGGTGACAACAGTTGGTGTGATTATTCGCAAATGGAAGAAACACAAAACAACCGTCAATCTCCCTCGGTCTGGGGCTCCATGCAAGATCTCACCTCGTGAAGTTTCAGTGATCATGAGAAAGGTGAGGAATCAGCCCAGAACTACACGGGAGGATCTTGTCAGTGATCTCAAGGCAGCTGGGACCATAGTCGCCAAGAAAACAATTGGTAACACACTACGCTGTGAAGGACTGAAATCCTGCAGTGCCCGCAAGGTCTCCCTGCTCAAGAAAGCACATGTACAGGCCCAACTGAAGTTTGCCAATGAACATCTGAATGATTGTGGTCAATGGGGAGAGGTTCCAGCTTGGTCTGAATTCCTCAGTTTGTGTACCGGAGATGCCTTTCCGTTTGATAGGTCTTGTGAAAGCTGGCAATTATATACTCTTACTTTAGTGTCTGTCTGATCTAGCTTGAGCTGACCATTAGCTGAATCATACTGCAAATGTATTTAATTAGTTTTTGGCTTTATTCCCAGGGAATCATTGCATACTTAGCAGGGCTGTCCAGGCAGAGCGAGAAGTCAGGCAGGTGAAAGCATTCCCGGGCTTTTTTTTTTTTTATTATTACACATAGAGGTTAATATGAGCTACTCAGCAAGCAAGCAATGCAAATCAAACCCCAAAACATTGCGTGTGTGTGAGATTTTGCACTGGATGCATTGACTTATGGGCTAATAAACATGGTTAACGTATGAATACTCTACTAAGAATTCACCCTATACTACCCTCTATAGGTGGCTGACCAGTATTACACCTCTGCTATCCTGATGCACCAAGTCAGTTATTCTCAACCAGGGTGCCATGGCATGAACTTAGGGTGTCCCATATTCTCTATGAAGCAGTTGACAAAAATGTGGCTATTTACTATTCATTGTAGATTTATGGAAATTGTTATCACAATATGTTTATTTTTGTTATTATGATTGTGAGATATAATAATAAATGTATATTTATGTATATTGTACCTTTCATTTATGCTTTTGATAAATTACATAAAATGTTAAGGGTGCCCTGAAAACTCTAGATTGTGCATTAGGGGTGCCTTGAGTAGAAAATGATTGAGAACCACTGCATTAAGTAGAAAGTGGGGGATTCACTAAGGAGTGATAAAGCGGTGATAAAGTGGAGATAACTTTCTCCAGTGTTTAAAACTTTCCAAGTCCATTGTTATTCTATGGAGCGAATGCACTAAAATTTCCAACATTGGAGAAATCTTTGTGCATTGGCTCCATAGAATAACATAGGACTTGGAGAGTTTATTACACTGTAGAAGTGATCACCTCATTATCACACCTTAGTTCCTGTTGCCCCCCCCCCCCGTAGTATGTAAAGGCAAACAAACTGTACCATAGGGGACAGATAGAAAGTCCCCAAAATTTGTCAGTGACTTTACAGTCTTGAATGATAAGAGAATTGTCTAACATATTGACTTAAATCAATGGGAATTCGGGGAATTTTTATTTGTACCCTATGTTAGAGCTGGTTTGTTTGTTTTTTATCCTCCCTCCCACCTCACATGCTTCATGTCACCATGCTGATTTGAACACCCCAATTCTAGAATGCTCTTCACGTCGCACTAACTGTACTTTCTAGAACCAGTATGATGCTTAAGAGTTTTGTAGGGGAGAGGAGCAATACTGATATATCGGCTAAGCTAACTTAGGTAGTGACATTAATAATATGTGTGTGTTTGTGTACTATATATGTGTACTGTGCAAAAGTCTTAGGCAGCTGTATATATGTGTATGTATGTATATATATATATATATATATATATATATATATATATATATATATATATATTGTATGTATAAATATATATATATATATATTAATATTAGTATGAAAGCCTGTGTACACGGGCTAAAGTACCACTCAGAGGCCCCGGCTGCTGCCCTGGAGCAGAGAAAGGTGGTAAGCCTTTCAGAGCACCCCGCTCCAGAACAGTGTGTTCCTCCAGTCTCTACTGCGCATGACTGCATCGTTCCAGCAGTCTCTACTGCGCCTGTGCTGTTATGCACACAGAGAGCTTTGCAAGCTAGCACTTTATATTATAAGATATATATATATATATATATATATATATATATATATATATATATATATATATAATATAGTACTTTGCAAAAGTCTTAGGCAGGTGTAAAAAAAATGCTGTAATGTAAGAATGCTTTAAAGGGGAACTACCACCCCGCAATAACTTTACATTAATTAATTCTCCATCTGGCGACTAGCTGCTTAGTAGCACTAGTCGCCAGAAATATTACCTGGTTTCAAAGATTTTCCAGTTTTTCGGAGGCTCACAGTAGCAGGAAGCACAAACATCTCGTCATAGTGACATCCGTGCGCCTGCTCTGTCAGTCCCTTTAATGTAAAGTTATTGCGGGGTGGTAGTTCCCCTTTAAAAAAAAAGTAGGTTAATTGTTCCAAACATCTTGGAGAACTAACCACAGTTCTTCTGTGGATTTAGGCAGCCTCAGTTGCTTCTCTTTCTTAATGTAATCCCAGACAAACTCAATGATGTTGAGATCAGGGCTCTGTGGGGGCCACCTTTTTCTTCTTTGCACTGAAGATAATTCTTAATGACTTTGGCTTTATGTTTTGGGTTGTTGTCATGCTGCAGAATAAATTTAGGGCCAATCAGATGCCTCCCTGATGGTATTGCATGATGGATAAGTATCTGCCTGTACTTCTTGGCATTGAGGAGACCATTCATTCTGACCAAATCCTCAACTGCATTTGCAGACCTGCAGCCCCAAACTTGCAAGGAACCTCCATGCTTCATTGCTGCCTGCAGACACTCATTCTTGTACCGCTCTTCAGCCCTTCGGCAAACAAACTGCCTTCTTCTACAGACTATTTTGAGTTGTTAGTCCAGAGCACCTGCTGCCATTTTTCTGCAGCCCAGTTCCTGTGTTTTAGTGCATAGTTGAGTCTCTTGGTCTTGTTTCAAGTTGGAGGTATGGCTTTTTGGCTGCAAGTCTTCCATGAAGACCGCTTCTGACCAGACTTCACTGGACAGTAGATGAGTGTACCAGGATACCACTGTTTTCTGCCAGTTCTGAGCTGATGGCACTGCTGAACATCTTCTGATTGCTGTTGTGTCTTTTCCTTGGCCAACCTCTGTGTCTACGGTCCTCAACATTGCCTGTTTCTTTGTGCTTCTTCAAAAGAGCTTGGACAGCACATCTGGAAACCTCTGTCTGCCTTGGAATTTCTGCCTGGGAGAGACGTTGCTGATGCAGTATAACTACCTTGTTTCTTGTTGCTGTGCAGTCTTGCCATTAGGGTTGCACCGATACCGATACTGGTATCAGTATCTGTGCCGATACCGGCATTTGCACGAGTACTAGTACTCGCGCAAATGCAGCCGATGCCGGCACCGATACCCTGTGTCAGGTGGTATCCATTCGAAATGTCGCACTCCATTAGAGTGTGCGACATGAACCTGGCTGCTCCTCCTGCAGGTCAGTTGTAATGTTAAAGGGGTATATATATTAAGTGTAATAGCAGCCAGATCTAAAAGCAGCCAGGTTCAAAAGTGAACCGAATCAGAACAGCATCAACTAAAAAAAATTATTTGCATTAAGTGCATGCGGTAACTTTTTAACCCTTTAAGTGATAGGGGCACACAGTGAGTTGGTGAGCAATGCGTCGCACATCCAGTTGACACTCACAGGAATAATGCCCATTAATCTTCTCTGTGTCAGTGGAAGGGGAGTAATGTACTGTGCATATAGGTAGAGTTATATTTCAGTTTTATTTTATTATTTATTACAATAAAAAAAATGTCACAAAAAAGTATCGGTAATTGGTATCGGCGAGTACTTTAAAAAAGTATCGGTGCTCGTACTCGGTCCTAAAAGATTGGTATCGGTGCATCTCGACTTGCCATGGTGTATGACTTCTGACATTAAACGGTCTTCAACAACCTCTCTTTGTTCCACACCCTGTTTTATTTCTCTGTCGTCCAATACAGGTTACTGGTAACTCTGGGAGGCGATCTGACCCTTAGTAGGCAGGAACAATTCTCAAAGTGTATGCAGGGGGTAGAAGCCTCCCTTCCCTCCTTGACTGCAGCTAGCCAATCAGCTCCAGAAAGATTTGTTCCTCGGAGAAGACAATACCAGGCTGAGAACAGTTCTGCTATAGTCTTAGAATCTTTTTTTATTTTTCTGTTAGATATGGAATACCACCATTAGGCAGATTACCATGACTGACAAATGCCCTTAGATGTGGCCAGCTCAGTACCCAGATGCTTTTTGTGGACCTTAAGCCCTAAGGGGGGGAAATCTTGACTTCAGGTGCTTCCCCAGGAATTACCCACTGAGGTACTTCTTGCTCCATGGTAATCTGAAGACAGAAGATCTGCAGGAAAGGTGAGCTACCCCTTGAGTGCTGCAGGTCCACTTGTCCCACAGTGCCCCTCTGCACAGGGGTGTATTTCTGGAGTTCCTATTGCATACTTCTGCACTCATTTGGGTATATCTGTATGTCTGTTTGGGTGTTTGGAGGAGGTTTATGTGGTAACTTAACTCTTTAACTGCTGGTTTGGGGGTTTTATGGCACTTTTCCTACTGGGTTAGTGTTTCCTGGGTATCCTCACATGTTCTGTTGATGATTTATACCTATTTAAGTTTTACTTTAATATTTGTGATAATTGAGTACTGCGCCTTTAAGGCGCGCTTCACCGCATAGACGCCATTGCTCCATTCACCTTTATGATACTATACTGTTTGGGACGTATCTCTGCAATCGTTTAACCTAGTGACTTCCGAGATGGCTCATTTTACTTGTCTACCCTAGCTCTATCATCCGGTTCATGTTTTTAGTGCTTTGGGGGGCTCAGGGGGCTTTGGGCACTGTTTAGGATACTTTTGGGGAAAAACTACATTTCCCATAAGCACTTGCTTATAGCTTTTTAGTTCCTTTCAGAATGAGACACGTCCGGCGAACCAGGCGGTTCCCTCAGCTCCACGTACCTCCTCCAAGCCCAAACAACAGTGGAAGCCCAAGGTCTCCACCAAGCCCAAGGCTTCCAAGACTTCTTTGGCATGACTCGCCGAACCCATGTCCGCACTCCGCTGTGGGTGGTCGTCTGTGTCACTATCACAGCATTTGGGAGGACTCTGTGGTGGACCCATTAATTTCTCTTCCTCCCTTTCGTTTTCGTCCTTCTCATACTCCTCAGGGTACAGAGAAACGCTGTCTGTTTGACAGCTCTGTTCAGGCTCTTCTGGACAAGGATGTTCTAGAGCCAGTACCTTTCCAGGACAGGGGTTCGGGACGGTAGTTGTCGCCCTATTTTGGATCTGAAGGACCTCAATTCCATTGTGACCTGGACTCATTATCGCCAGGAGTCTCTACGCACAGTGATTGCTGCCATGTCCCCGGGGGAATTCCTTGCTTCTCTGGATCTTCAGGATGCATATATACACATTGCCATTCATCCAGAGAGCCGGCAGTACCTCCGGTTTGCCTGCGACAGGGGCCATTTTCAGTTCTCAGCCCTTCCATTTGGTATGACAAAGGCTCCTCAGGTCTTCAACCGTGTCCTGGATGCCTTGATATCTGTCCTCCACCGGAATGGCATCAGAGTTACTCCATACATGGACGACTTGCTTCTGAAAGCCCCCTCTGCAGAACTTCTTCATCAGCAGGTTCAGAACTGCATTCAAGCTCTCACCCATAACGGGTGGATTAGCAACTTGGACAAGTCGGATCTTGTCCCGTCCCAGCGTCTGGTCTTCCTGGGTCTTCTCTTCGACACTCAGAAGAGTATAGTGTTCCTCACGGACGAATTGGCTCGCCAGATCGCCCACAGGGTTTCAGCGATTCTGTCTCAGGATTCAGTTCCAGTCCAGAAGCTATCGTCTCTGGTGGGGAAATTCATTTCCACCATAGAAGCGGTTCTGTTTGCCATGGCGCACACCAGGGAGCTCCAGAGGTTTGTGATACAGGTGTGCAAGGGTCAACAGGATCTTTGGAAATCATTTGTTTCCCTTCCTCTTCATGTGGAACTGAGCTTGTCATGGTGGATCGACCTCTCCAACCTGTTGAAGAGCAGGTCGTTTCTGGTGACCTTTTAGACCAAGATGATGACGGATGCCAGCCTCTCCAGCTGGGATGCAGTCCTGGAGCACTTGAGCGCTCAGGGTCGCTGATCTCCGGAGGAATCTCTTCTTCTGATCAACATTCTGGAGCTTCGGGCGGTATTTCATGCCCTGAGATATTGGACATCTCAGCTAGAAGACTGTCCAGTCCGAGTGGAGTCCGACAATGCCATGGCCGTGGCTTACATCAACAATCAAGGTGGAACAAGAAGCCTCACTGCTTGGTTAGAGGTCAAGGCTATTTTGTCCTGGGCAGAAGAACCCGTGCCACCTATATCTGCAGTTCATATTCCAGGCGTAGACAACATCACGGCGGACTTCCTCAGTTGACACACAGTCGACAGTGGAGAGTGGGAGTTGCATCCACAAGTGTTTCAACTCATTGTTCAGCGATGGGGTCCCCCTTACATCAACCTAATGGCAATGAGACACAAAAGGAAGGTTCCAGTGTTCTGCTCCCGGTGGCGGGACCCTCTGGCTATGGTGTGGACGCAATGTCCATTCCTTGAGACTTTCCTATGGCTTGCATCTTTCCTCCCCTTCCCATGTTACACCAGGTGATACGGAAATTACGACTGGAGCATTGCCCAGTCATTCTGATTGCTCCATTCTGGCATTGCCAGTCTTGGTTTCCGGAGCTCTTGGATCTGTCAGTGGCAGAGCCCTTTTGGCTCCCCGACCGTCCGGACCTTCTTCTACAGGGTTACCTGTGGAAGGAGGATGTTCATCAGCTAGCTTTGACGGTTTGGAAATTGAATCCTCAGTATTGAAGAAGAAGGACTTTTCTTCTGGTTTGGTGGCTACTATGCTCAGTGCCCGCAAGCCTGTTTCTTACAAGATCTACCATGGTGTCTGGTCGACTTTTCTGTCCTGGTGCGGTGAAAGGCACCTGTCTCAGGATTTTGATCTCCCTACGGTCCTGGCCTTTTTGCAGGAAGGTGTGGAAGGGCCTCAGTTTGAGTTCACTTAAGGTTCAGACTTCTGCTGTCTCTGTTTTCTTTCAGAGGCTCATTGCCATCCTTCCTGATGTCAAGATTTTCTTCCAGGATGTTGCTTATACTTGTCCTGGTTTCAAGTCTCCCACTCCTCTGTGGGATCTTAAAGGGATACTAATATTTCCTAATAAAAGCAGCTCTAATTAATCATCATAGTGGAGAGTGTTATTTCAATTCTGCCAGAGCTGTAGATCAAGAGTAATTCAATGACAAAGTATCCCCCTCCCGCCCCTTTTACTGATGTAACACTGTTCAGCCAGAGCAGAAGGGAGGTGCCCAGGTAGACTGCAGAGAGGGACAATCTTCAATTAAGGTAAGGACAAAACCTGAAAAACTTGTCAAGGGGGGCAGGGCCTTCATTGTTCTCATAGGAAGAAGATTGTCCCCTGCTGTTATCTGTCTGGTCTTACAACCAGATTCCACATCTGAGAAGAGATTGCTTACACTAGGTAAAAGGGGTGGGAGGAGAAACTTTGCTTGTGAATATTTCTCAAACCATAAAGGTTTGAGCGATAACTTATATTGTTCTTCATGTTTTTTTAATGCCTACAAAATAAAGTAAAGATAAAACGAAGTATTACTATCCCTTTAACTTGGTTTTGGGCGTCCTTCAGCGCCCCCCTTTGAGTCTTTGGCTACGATTCCTCTACGTCTATTGAAGTGTATAATGGCTTTTCTCCTAGCGATTGTGTCAGTTCCCGTGTCGCGAAGTTACATGCTCTGTCCTGTAAACCACCCTATTTGGTGTTTCACAAGGACAAGGCGGTGCTTCGCACTTCTAAGGAGTTTCTACCGAAGGTGGTCTCTGAGTTCCACATCAATCAGGAGATTGTGGTGCCTTCTTTCTGCCCTGACCCCACCTCTGACAACGTGGTGCGTTGTCTCAAGTTTTATGTGCATTGCACTGAGTCTATCAGGCAATCTGACCCTCTGTTCATCATTCCTAAGTGACGATCGCTTCTCAGATCAAATCCACTATTTGCAAGGCTTATGAGTTGAGGAAGAAGCCTGTCCCCTTCACGGTCACGGCTCATTCTACTAGATCTATTCGGCCCTCTTGGGCTTACAAGAATCAGTTATGCAAGGTGGCCACTTGGTATTCTGTGCACACTTTTTCTAAGCACTACTGTGTGGATGTGTTGGCATCGGCTGATGCCAGCCTTGGGAGGAAAATCCTGGAGGCAGTACTGTCTTTCTTGGGTTTTCCTTGGTTCTTAGTGCTTCCTTCTCTGTTGAACCCTGTTGGTTCTAGTTCAGTGTGCTGTGTAACATTCCTGGGGCGCTGTTACCCCTCTTTTGTGTCTGTTGACACTTCAGTTTTTGTTGGGCTGTCTTTGATCTGATGGTTCGTATATGTTCTGGTGACTTTTGGGGCCTTGCGCCTGGTCCTTGCCTTCTTCCCACCTCTGGGAAACTTAGTGGTTGGACATCCCAGAGTTACCAGTAAGCTGTATTGGACAACAGAGAAAAGAGGATTTTAGTCTTACCTGTTAAAGGGGAACTACCACCCCGCAATAACTTTACATGAATTGAGTCTTCATCTGGCGACTAGCTGCTTAGTAGCGCTAGTCGCCAGAAATATTGCCTGGTTTGAAAGATTTTGCAGTTTTTCAGAGGTTCACAGTAGCAGGAAGAACGGACATCTCGTCATAGTGACGTCTGTGCGCCTGCACTGTCAGTCCCTTTTGGTTTTAGTTTTTTCAGTACTTAGCAACTGTGGCTTTCCAGCTTATAGACTACACTCCCTGTCATCGTCACCAGCTGCCCAACGTCAGGCTGGAAATGTTGACAGTCTACTTCGTGAATGTAGTGTGCAAGCCGGAGCAACACAGTTTTACCAATAGTGGAGTAAATTCTAGTATGGTAGGCAGGAAAATGAATGCAATGAAAGGGAGATGATATGGCAATATCAGGAAAGCATTAGAAGTGGAGGATTGTAAGCTGGGGCAATTTCAAATACAGCAGCTAAAGGTAAGAAAATATAGATAAGCTGACACTGGCTGAAAAAAAGGAGCTACTAGAACCAGGCAGTCAGTCTGCAGTGTATGTGCAGCGGGGAGTATGGAATGAGCTTGCATGCCTCATTTTTCACTGTATGTTCATGCTTATGAGTGCATAAAAGAGGCCCAGCCATGTGTAGCAGAAGTGAAGGGTGAAAGTGAAACTGTTACTTTTCCTTATGGTTAGCATGGAAGGCTTCATGTATTCACCAGAGTCTATAACAAAGAAACCGGTGCACTGAATATTTTCACCTCACAGATATAATTTCTCCCTGCAATTCCATGCTTGTAGGCATGTTAAAATAACCCTAAGCAGTTTGTCAGTCAGTTGTTCAAAGCACCTCCACAGTTTTGAGGCTAAAGCGATTCTCACAACTGATAGAAAGTGGTTCCAGGTTCTGTTGCAGCCTCAAAAACATGAGTGTGAGTTGTTCAGATTTATGTTATGCATTCTGTCCAGTGTTAAGTGATATGGAGAGTCATGTATGCATGTTCCTTAGCACATGGTTACAAAAGCCTGTGTGTATCATACTGAATATCTGATGATGGTCATAATCTATCAGGCACTCTTTCAACGCTTTCTCCTAATATGTAATGCACTTTGGACTCTGGGATGAACTGTTCCATAGGTGAATTTTGTAGAATTTGGAGCGCAAACCTTTAGAAGTCATGTGACTCAGGAGAGGCCTCTCAAAATCTGTCAGAATTTAGTTTAAATAGTTACCCATTCTGTTGTAGTCAGGGACAAGTACCATTCTTCGGTACTATGGTGCAGAGCATGATCCTAGCTAAGTTTCCCATGTGAAGAGGGCATCCTCTTTTACAATTTTGAAGATTAACATGGTCCCACGGTGTTTCAATCATCCAGTGCAGTACTAAAGGTTGGGTTATAGCTGAGGGGTGTAAGGATACTGGGAAAGAGGGAGAGTCTGTAGATTACCATTTGATTTTGTCACTACTTCACAGTCAGTCTGGTAAATTTGCTCAGAGACTGCACTTTCCACTGGATTGCCGGGATACAGACTACATGGTAACAAAATAGGTTGCAATGGATGTTTCCAAGGTTACCCATTTATGTGGATCTGAGGGGGGGGGACATGTATCTATCTTAATAATCCCTTTTTAAAATGGTTACATATGGGAGCGATACGATAATGGTGTAAAAAAATAAAATAAAATAACTTTGGAGCCAACTGGAAATTTTAGTTGCCAACTACAAGTTTTAGCAGTCAGTGAAGCAGTGCATGCACAGCCTTCCTCTTTATATAATAATTCTCTAAAATGTGTGTAACAACGCAGTCATGCGCAGTAGAGACTGCCCGCGCTGTGGCTGATACAGAGTTCGGAGCGTCCAGCTCTGTATCAGCCGCAGCGCGGGTAGTCTCTACTGCACATGACTGCTCCCGACTGGCTGGCAGTGGCACTGTGGCCTGTGTAACGGGCTCTTCAACTAGTAATGTAAATATAAAAACTAACTTACATTTTTCAAACTCTACCCTTTGAGTACCAGAGGGGTATGCAATGTGTATCATACCTTTCTGGCATTCAAAGGCTTAACTCCTTAGCTACTAGTGGTTTTCAGCACATTGCAAAGACCTCTCTAGCATTAAAGAGTTAACTCTCTTAGTTACAGAGGGGTACACAATGCATTGCAAAGTAACCTCTCTGGCACTCAGAGGGTTTAATACCAATTTAAATCAATTGCAATTAAGGGACATTTCTGCTCTCCCCTGTGGTGCATTGACATATACTTTAAAACTTCTAGCTGATAACTAAAAATCTTGCTTCAGAGGGAACCATTATGAAAACCATCATAGGGCTTTAAGGGTTAATCTGCTGAATGCATTAACTGAATGCATCCTTCTGACACTCAAATGGTTGAAATACAGCATTACTTTATTTTAATCCATTATGTAGCAAACAGGGATCTAAACATACACTAGAAAGCATATGTTCTAATTATATTGTATCATGGGTACATTCAGGTTTTTTTTTCTGACAACTGTTTCTTTTATTCATTTTATTAATGGTAATGTTTTCTCAGGTCCCTTTAAAGCCTGGCAGGAGCCTTATGGACTGGATCAGAGTGACAAAGAGTGGAAAAGATTTAACAGGGCTGAAAGGAAGGCTAATTGAGGTTACGGAAGAAGAGCTGGCAAAACACAATAAAAAGGAGGACTGCTGGATGTGCATCAGAGGTAGAGCTATGCAGTAATGTTAATTTAATTTAATATAGAAATAAACAACAATATTGGTGAAAAATCACAATGACTGAACCTTTGTAATTGAATAGAAAACTGATTGAAGGATAGGGAACAATGTGTGGTGGTAAATGCACAATTCCCCAATACAGTTAAAGTGGAGAGTGGAGTACCTCAGGGTTCAGTATTAGGTCCACTGCTCTTTAACATGTTTATAAATGACCTGAAAATAGATATAGAAAGCAAAATATCAATATTTGCAGATGACACTAAATTATGCAGGGTAATTAATTCGGAACAGGATATTTGCTCTGTACAGATGGATTTGCATAAAATGGCAGATTGGACAAACAAATGGAATATGAAATTTAATTTGGGAAAGTGTAAAGACATGCATTTGGGAGGAAAAAATCCCAAGGCTATTTATGAACTTAATGGAATCATTTTGGGGGACTCGTTGCTAGAGAAAGACCTGGGAACCCTTGTAAACTACACACTTGGAAACAGTGACCAGTGTCAAATAGCAGTAGCAAAAGCAAACAAACTCCTGTCTTTCATAAAAAGGGGTATTGAAGCAAGAGTGGATAACATCATTTTGCCATTGTACAAATCCTTGGTAAGACCTCACCTCGAATATGCATTACAGTTTTGGGCACGAGTTCTGGAAAAGGATATATTAGAACCGGAGAGGGTACAGCAAAGAGCAACAAAATTAATTAAGGGAATGGAGAACTTGACATGTGAGGAACGACTAGACAAACTTGGTTTATTTACTCTAGAGAAAAGACGACTAAGAGGAGATCTTATCACATTGTGCAAGTATATGAGAGGTCAATACAAGGATCTCTGTGGTGAACTATTAATTCCAAGGCTTGATCAGGTGACCAGGGGACACCCCATGAGATTAGAGGAAAGGAGGTTTAGACTTCAGCAGAGGAAGGGTTTTTTTGTTTTTTTTTACAGTAAGGTCTGTTAAATTGTGGAATTCCTTGCCCAAGGAGGTGGTTATGGCAGATACAATGGCTACATTTAAGAGAAGATTAGATACAATTCTTACAAAAGGGAACACACAGGGTTATACTGAATATTAGCAAGTAAATAAGGAAGGTCTGGTAAATGACTAACTTATTTGGTAGCAGGATACCTATACAATTCTCCTGTCACTAGAGTATGAGGCAAATGTTGAACTTGATGGACTTGTGTATTTATTCAACCTAACTTACTATGAATAGTTGGGTTTTTTGACACCAGTATCAAAACCTAAGAACCAATGGCTTCTAATAAATACCCCCACTTACCTTACCATGTAATCCTAATGGTCACTATGAATTTTACCCTTGTGCCTTTGTTCAAGAGATAAGCCCTTCAATCAGTCCTGCATATCCTGTCTATGGAGGCAGGCATGACATTTGCTCATGGTTTTTCAAACTGAAGCAGAGTGCATGAGCTACTTAACCCTTTAAAGAGTGAAGAGTTGTGAAATACATTGTGAAGTAATGCATTGCTCACCCCTCTGGTCTAATATTGCCATGGGCTGTGATCAGTGTCAGGTCCTGCTGTCCTACTAGCAACTGTTACATCTGCCTTCATGGTCATGACATCCACGAGTGACTTGAAGTTGTTCTTACTTCAGCTGATGGACAAGAGAAAAAAAAAACAATCACAGGGGTCATTTGACATTTCTATCCACTGTAAGTTAAGTCTGGGTTTATCATTTAACCCCTTAAGTACCTTGGGGTGCGCAATGCATTCCAAAGCAATGTGTTGTATGACCCTTTGGCCCTTGTCCCTTTGAGTGCCAGTGGGGTTCGCAATGCATTGCAAAGCAATGCGTTGCGTACCCCTCTGGCACTCAAAGGGTTAAGGGGTGACAGCAGAACTTTCACCAGAATCACATAGCGCGGCAAATGATAATTACATTAGTGATATGCACACAGTTTTATTTTCAAGTATAATTGCTGCATTAACGAAAAATATAACCTTTTATGCAGGCAGGCACCTGCTGGAATCTTGCAGTAGGCAGTCTCTGAACATGCACTGTCAGTCCCTTCCAGTGCCTTTCAGCACAAAGGCATTCAACTCACCAGTCGTGGAGTTGAAGGGTACGGACAGCGCAGATGCAGAGATGGCGGCTCTGCAAGATGTCTGTTCTGTTCCTCACTGCCTACTCCTGAAAAGGTTATATTTTTCATTAATGCAGCAATTATATTTGAAAATAAAACTGTGTGTGCATATCGCTAATGTAATATTATTTGCCCCACGCTATGTCATTCTGGTGAAAGTTCCACTTTAAGTTTTGAATGTTTACTTTTGGTCATACGGAAAAAGAAACAAAGAGGCGCTTCCTTGTGCAATAACTTCAGGGAAAATTGGGGCTCATACACCACCACCACCAAAGGAATGCTACTCACAGGGTTAATGGCTGATTATACACTTACTAGTTGAAGAGCCCGTTACATGGGCCACAGTGCCACTGCCACCTGGTCGCGGGGCAGTCATGCGCAGTAGAGGCGTGGCGCGGGCAGTCTCTACTGCGTACGACTGCAGCACGCACAGCAGTGTCTACTGTGCATGACGCGGCGTAACACATGTTTTAGCGAATTATTATATAGGATGTGTTAGCCAGCTTCTGGGCTTAGGATATATATAGCCGTATCCCTTAAGCTTCTTAACTCTTCTAAGGACCGGCTGCTCTGTCCAAACTTCCTCTCATAGAGCCAAAATATGAAATACAATTAAAACAACAAAAATAGGAGCACCAGTAGTTCCTTATCAGACTGACAGATATAATGTGTCAATATATAAAATCAATGCACTCACGTAATAAATGCCGTGCATATATATACGTATAGCCACAGCGATAAAAGCCTGCAGAGATCTTACCACCGTCTCTACTCTGTTCCCATAGACTGCTTGAGTCCTCATAGATCCAGTAGTCCAAAATTAAAAGATGAAACTGCTCCAGTCCTATCTCTCAACTTGTACAAATTTATTAAAACAATAAAAACCTTGTGATACAATAATCTGTTTCCTACACTTCAATGTGTTTCACAAAAAAAATGTTGCTTTCTCAAGATTTGTAGGTGAATGAAACACTAAATTAACTATGGTCCGTGGGAACACAGAGCAGTGACTGTGGTAAGATCTCTGCAGTCTTTTATTGCTGTGACTATATATATGTATATGCACGGCATATGTTACATGTGAGTGCATTGATTTTATATATTGACACGTTATATCTATCAGTCTGATAAAGCACTATTGGCTCCCCTTTTTTATTGTTTTTATTGTATTCCATACTTTTGGTCATAGCTCTTTTAAAGCCTTTGACTTTAACACCTCAACAACCGCCGTGCACACACGCGGCCGGCATTTGAGGAACACGGGGAATTTTTTTTTTTTTTAAATAATTTAAATGATCCGATTCAGGGCTCGTGCGGGGAGCCCTGAATTCCATGACGTGCCAGGACCATCACTGGTCCTTAACCCCTTCAGTGCCAGAGGCTTGGGCCATTTCCTGTACCCTGCAGGCCAGACACTTTTTCAGCATTTTTGCTATCCTTCTGTTTATGCTTGATTTCCTCTGGGGATTTTTAGTTAAATATGGAAAACTATATATTGTTTTTTTCAGAACGAATTGGGCTTTCTCGTGGTACCTTACATGAAGAGAATTTTACATCGTGCAAAAAGCTATGATGTCATAATGACAAAAAAAAGTGAAAATTTACTCATTTTCCTAAAATCACATAATATGTATCAAAAACATTTACCTTAATTGAAAAAGTTTCAATTATTTGAAAAAGCCCCAAGTCCCCCGAGTAAAAAAATACCAAATTTGTATAGTTTTACCTACGTCCATGGCTAGCGTAGAGCCCTAATCACCAGCAGAGCAAAATGACATTTTCAACTTTATAAACTAATATGCGCATTCTAGGGTTTTTGTGGTAAAACTACCCTAAAACAGTGGAATAACTATATAAAACTATATATTTCGGAAAAGTGGACAACCTGCCGCATCTAATGAGGGGTAACTTGCCTCCTTACCCCAAGCCTGGTGTGCACAAATGCCTCCAGAAGATGGCGCTAATGAAAAAAAGGCATTTTCTTACATTTCTGCCCCTTCAAATGTACTGAAATTTGTGCAAACCATGGCATTTCCAACTGTATTCATTAGCTAGTGCTCTTAGGAGAAAAATGACACCCCATTGGTATGAGTTTAACTACCTCAGGGGGCGCTAGAAGTGCAAAACGACACCTACTACAACCTCAAATGTTTCTAACATTTTCTCAAACATTACTTGTCTGTACACAAATGGTTATAAAACTACAGAAGTGAAGAAAGGGTACACAAACCATACCATTTTGAAAAGAAGACACCCTGCCACATCTAATGATGGGTGACTTGCCTTGTTACCCCAAGCCTGGAGTGCACAAATGCCTCCAGAAGGTGGCGCTAATGGAAAAAAAAGGCATTTTCATACATTTCTGCCCCTTCAAATGTACGGAAATTTGTGAAAACCATGGCATTTCCAACTGTATTCATTAGCTAGCGCTCTTAGGAGAAAAATGACACCCCATTGGTATGAGTTTAACTACCTCAGGGGGCGCTAGAAGTGCAAAACGACACCTACTACAACCTCAAATTTTTCTAACATTTTCTCAAACGTTACTTGTCTGTACACAAATGGTATAACAACTACAGAAGTGAAGAAAGGGTACACAAACCATACCATTTTGAAAAGAAGACACCCTACCGCATCTAATGATGGGTGACTTGCCTTGTTACCCCAAGCCTGGAGAGCACAAATGCCTCCAGAAGGTGGCGCTAATGAAAAAAAAAAAAGGCATTTTCTTACATTTCTGCCCCTTCAAATGTACTGAAATTTGTGCAAACCATGGCATTCCCAACTGTATTCATTAGCTAGTGCTCTTAGGAGAAAAATGACACCCCATTGGTATGAGCTTAACTACCTCAGGGGGCGCTAGAAGTGCAAAATGACACCTACTACAACCTCAAATTTTTCTAACATTTTCTCAAATATTACTTGTCTGTACACAAATGGTTATAACAACTACAGAAGTAAAGAAAGGGTACACAAACCATACCATTTTGGAACGAAGACAACCTGCCGCATCAAATGAGGGGTGAATTGCCTTCTTACCCCAAGCCTGGTGTGCCCAAATGCTTCCAGAAGGTGGCACTATAGGAAAAAAATGGCATTTTCATACATTTCTGCCCCTTCAAATGTACTGAAATTTGTGAAAACCATGGCATTTCCAACTGTATTCATTAGCTAGTGCTCTTAGGAGAAAAATGACACCCCACTGGAATGAGTCGACCTACCTTAGGGGTGCCAGAAGCACATAACTACACCTACCTGTTTGCTTCTTCGAAAATGGCGGCTTGTACTAAAATGTCCATAACTGTTAGAGACATGAAGGAAAGGTATAAAAGGTATACCATTTTGGAAAGTAGACATTCTCCCGCATCAATTGAGGGGTCACTTGCCTTTCTACCCCCTGGGCTGAAGTGCACAAATATTTCCAAATGGTGGCGCTATGGGAATAAATACATGTTTTTTTACATTTCCACCACTTCAAAGATACTAAAATCTTTGAAAACCATAACATTTCCTGCTGTATTCAGTACCTGCTACCAACATGAGAAAAATGGTAGCCTATTTGTGTGGGTTAACATACAATATGTGGGTGCTAGGAACACGTACGTAAACCTGACACTTTTGTTTTTGAAATTATCTGCTTGCACTAAAATGGTTATAACCATAATAGATATGCAGAAAAGGTAGAGAAACAATGTCATTTTGGAAAGAAAACAACCTTCCGCATCTAATGAGGGGTCACTTGCCTTCTTACCCAAAGGCTGGTATGCACAAATGCTTCCAGGAGGTGGCGCTAGTGAAAAAAAAGGCATTTTCTTACATTTCTGCCCCTTCAAATGTATGGAACTTTGTAAAAACCATGGAATTTTCAACTGCATTCATTAGCTAGTGCTCTTAGGAGTCAAACGACACCCCATTGGTATGAGTTGACGTACCTTAGGGGGTGCTAGAAGTAGAAAACTACAACTACTACAACTTCTGATGTTTCTAACATTTTCTCAAATGTGACTTGCCTGTACAAAAATGGCTATAACACCTTCAGAATTGAAGAAAAGGTAGATAAACCATACCATTTTGGAAAGAAGACAACCTGCCGCATCTAATGAGGGGTCACTTGCCTTCTTACCCCAATACTGGTGTGCATAAATGTTTCCAGAAGGAGGCGATATAGGAAAAAAATTGCATTTTTTTACATTTCTGCCCCTTCAAATGTATGGAGCGCTGTGAAAACCATGGAATTTTCAACTGCATTTGTTTGCTAGTGCTCTTAGGAGTCAAATGACACCCCATTGGTATGAGTTGAACTACCTTAGGGGGTGCTAGAAGTAGAAAACTACACCTACTACAACCACTGATGTTTCTAACATTTTCTCAAACCTGACTTGCTTGTACGAAAATGGCTATAACACCTTCAGAATTGAAGAAAAGGTAGATAAACCATACCATTTTGGAAAGAAGACAACCTGCCGCATCTAATGAGGGGTCACTTGCCTTTTTACCCCTAAGTTAGTTGGCACAACTATTTCCAGAATGTGGTGCTACAGGAAAAAAAAAATTGTTTTACACATCAGTCACTTCAAAGATACTAAAATGGTTCAATGGTGTGGGATTTCCTAGGAGGACTTCTTGCCAGCCTAAGAAAAATGGTACCCCACTGCTGTGGGTTGACATACCAATTTACGCTACAGGAGCGTAGCTACCAGTGAAACAGAAATGGTAAAGCAAACAGTGTATGTGTGATTTTATGGCTAACAGATGAAAGAAGCTAGGGCGTCAGCCGGTGTACGTGCGGACCTGTGACTACAAGTGTAACAAAGTATGTGGGAGGGTGAGGGATTAGGCAGTGTGCGTGGGTATGAGCAGAGGAGGAAGGATGGTGGTGATGGTGGGGCAGTGTTTGATAGTGTGCATGGGAGATCTGTGACTACCAGTGTGCAATGTATGTCCCCTCATACAAAGCACTGTGTTGGACCCCCTCCCTCCTGTGGCACGTGCATTTTTTGGGGCTTTTTCCCACAGTATTTTTGTGTAGACCTCGTTGGGGGCATCAGAACCCATACAATGAGGTCTAAATAAAAAAATAAAGGGGGTGGTCCAGTGGATTGCAAAGCAATGCATTTGGGCCCCTGTGGCACACAAAGGGTTAATTTTTTTAATCGTTACTTTGTATTCAGATGGCCACCAAACAAGCTCTGATCACAAAGTAATGATAAAAAGTCCTGTGTGTGCCACAGGAAGTGGGTCGGCATTGAACTCCCCTCCTAGTGGCACACACAGGGTTAATTTGTGTTTTCATTTTTTTTTTATTATATACCTCATTGAGGGGCATAAGGACCCCCTGATCCCTCCCCAATGAGGTCTTAGTAAAAAAAAATATATATATGTCCACAAACAGAGGGACCCTGAGAGTGCCACAGGGGTCTCCAGCGCATTGCAAAGCAATGCATTGGATCCTTGTGGCACTCAGAGGGTTAATTTTTTTTTTTTAATCATTACTTGGTAATCAGAGCTTGTTGGGGGGCCATCAGGACCAATCATGATGGCCCCCCAACAATCTCTGATAACGAAGTAATGATAAATGCCCTGTGTGTGCCGCAGAAGGGGGGCTGCATTGGCCCCCCTTGTGGCACACACAGGGTTAATTTTTTTTCTTTACATTTTTTTTATTATGGACCTCATTGGTGGGTATCAGGACCCCTCTGATTCCCCCCAATGAGGTCTTAAAAAAACAAAACAAAAAAAAAGGAATCAAAATAAATGTCCCTGTGAGTGCCAAAGGGGTCTCCAGCGCATTGCAAAGCAATGCATTGGACCCTTCTGGCACTCAGAGGGCTATTTTTTTTTTTTATTATTACTTTGTAATCAGAGCTTGTTGGGGGGCCATCAGGACCAATCCTGATGGCCCCCCCAACAATCTCTAGTAACAAAGTAATGATAGAAGCCCTGTGTGTGCCACAGGAGGGGGGTGTGTGCATTGGACCCCCCCCTGTGGCACACACAGGGTTAAATTTTTTTTTTTTTTTTTTTTAATAATAGACCTCATTGAGGGGCATCAGGATCCCCCCTGATCCCCCCAATGAGGTCTTTCAAAAAAAAAAAAAAAAAAAACCCCAAAGAAATTACCCTGTGAGTGCCACAAGGGTCTCCAGCACATTGCAAAGCAATGTGCTGGGGAGCCCTGCAGCACTCACAGGGTTACTTAGCCTTTTTTTTTATTTTTTTTTTATTTATTATTTTTTTTTTAAAATTCAGACCTCGTGGGGGACATCAGGACCCCTCCTGGTGTCCCCCCAGTTATTGATCTCCCAGCCGATCGGCTGGGAGATCAATAAGGCGACTTGCAGGAGAGCAAAAGCTCTCCTGCCCTTCTCTCCTACCACCGGTAGGAGTGAATTGGACCGGGGAAACTACCCCAACGTCATCAGTGACCATGTCGCTGATGACGTTGGGAGGCTTCCCTCGGTCCCGCCCACTCCTACCCGGAAGTTCGGGTAGGAGAGACGGAAGAGGAGAAGCTGCGCTTCTGCCACGCTTCTCCTCTTCTTTTATTGATCTCCCAGCGCGATCGGCTGGGAGATCAATAACAGGGGGGACATGAGGAGTGATCCTCATGTCCCCCCACAATTGCCCAGCTTTTTTTTTTTAAAATGCGGCCACTGCATGCCGGTTATACCGGCTCATGCAGTGACCGCATTTTAGTGGGTACAATGTACGAGCTTGGCACAGCGGGTACAGCTGTCCAAACTCGTACATTGTACCCACCTGGCACTCTAGGGGTTAAAGGGATAGTAATGTCAGAAAAAAAGTATTAACTATAAGGTAGATGCAGTTAAAAGAGAGTACTTGAACTCATTTGTATCTCTCAAACCGTTATGGTTTGAGAGATATAGGAAAATAAAGTTCTCTGCTTCCTCCCCTTTCTGCTTGACGAGCTGTAAAGCTGTCAGAAGCAGATTCTGGTCGCTTGACCAGACACGGCTCTTCAGCAGCGCAGATATAACGATATCTAAAGATAAATACTTAATCATAATGGTTTACAACGTGTGCTTGCAAACCAGGCACATGTTGTAGACCATTCCGATGAATTATTTATTTTTAGGTATCGCTATGTTGGCGCTGCTGAACAGCCGGTGTCTGATCCAGGAACCAGAATCTGCTTCTGACAGCTTTACAGCTCGTCAAGCAGAAAGGGGAGGAAGCGGATAACTTTATTTTCCTATATCTCTCAAACCATAATGGTTTGAGAGATACGAAAACGTGCAAGTACTCTCTCTTGACTGTATCTACCATACAGTTAACACATTTTTCTGACATTACTAGCCCTTTTAATGCTGGACAGCTGTGACGGTCCAGAAACTAGCAGGAGACATGGCCATTGATTGAGGTAACACAAAATGGTGCCTATGCTGGGCTCCAAGAAAATGTCCAGGTAGTGGGCGCTAATATTAGTAGAAGTTGAAGGAAAATAGAAACAGAAGTAACTGATTGACGTGAAGGGGGAAAAAAATCCATTGGATAAAATAGATGTGTTTATTTACTACTAAAATAATATGTTTAAAATAAAGCTTTGTTTTCAGAGGGTTGACTAACAAATGGTTCTGTAAGATATCGTTCACTCGTCTGGCAGATGGCCAAGAAGTTGTCAAACAGCATAGCCAGTTGAACTGCCCCACATTAAAACCTTAGCGAGATGAAACATTGGGACTTTATATATAAAGTTAAAGAGGAGCAATTTGAAAGCAAACAGCTGCACCATAGGGAACAAATAAACACTCCTATTAATTTAAAAATGGCCTTTAACCTCTTGGATTCTAGAGAGGTCTACAATGCATAGGGAAGTAATGTTCCAGTGACCTCCCTATCATTCCATAAGTTAAAAGTTCCACTTAAATTAATGGGAATTTAGAAGATTTTTGTTTGTCCCCTACAGTGCTGTTGGTTTTTCCACAGAATTGTTCCACTTTGCCTTTATACATAAAGCCAGTACGATCTATGGATGTGTATTTTGGGTTCTGCAAAGACTGTCCTACTGGTGGCAAAAGAGTCCTACCCCTGCAATCTATATATCACAGCTTTCAAAGAGGGACTGCACCCACTAGCTTAAATACCAAACATAGAAGATAGGAGTTAGCACACAGTTATCACTTCAGCAATATAACTGGATATTCATTCATTACATCAGATGCACAATATTACTAGGTCTACTCTAGTCCCTTCCTCGGATGCAAGATGGTCCACGGGCAGAATCTGACCCTTCTGGTTAAATAGAGGACCATGGTCGAACCCTAAGCCACCTATTTTTTATATGGGATCCCACATTCCAGATTATATTTGTCTTAAAGAATACAGTCCACACTACTAAAATCTTTGGCTAGCGTTGCTCTTTGATATTGAAAATGATTAATTCACATGCTTGAATACACTAGACCAGAGATAGGGGAATTCTTTATAGTGAAGGTCGCATTGAAGGTAATTTATGTTTTGATGGCCAAAGCTTTAATTGTGTTTATTATAGAGCATTTAGTTCTATGCCATTTGACATTTTTATTTTTTGCAATAAAGTCTGATTACAACAGAGATGTTTGCTAAGATTTGGTTTCCAGTTTGAATTAGCAGTCTCTTAAAAACTGGGTGTGGTTTCCAAGTACCAACCAGAGGGTTGGGAAACTCATTGCCATGTAATGCTTTGCAAACCCCTCTGGTCCTCAGGGGGTTAATGGTTGCTCCTGGCATGACTGGAAGATTTCCAGCATAGATCTATGAGTCATTTCTTTTTGTAAGCAGCTTCTGAAAGACTGCAAGACTTAACCCTTTGAGTGCCAGAGGGGTACTTAATGCATTGCTCTGTATTCTTTTGAATGCACTCGTTATTAACCCATAATACAGATCCAGAAGAAGAATAAATATTGGAAAAATAAGAGATAAAAATACAAATTTTCAATAAAAATTAAAGCAAATCTCATCAGATACGCACTAATGTAAGCACTCTATGGTTTGATACAGCATGCAAATGCAATGTGAGCAAAACACAGCCAGTGAAAGAGTATCTCTTGCATGGTCTCATACAAATAATAATCTCTAATGGATCGTTAGTCCTTCTCAGAATCAATAGATGGAAATCCAGTTGTATGTTTACATTTTTTATACTGGCTACCAGATAATCTGAATGATAGTCCATTAGGGTTTCAAAATAGTGTGAGGCAGAAGGGTTAATGATTAAATATACTCATTTGTTGAGGTGAGATCAAATGTAAAAGAGGCAGATTACTAGACCCAGCTAATGATACTCTATTACGATTCTCTGCCATTCTAAATTGCCAAAACAAAGGACTTGCTAGAATCACAAGTCAATGTATAATGAATAAACATTGAGAATAAGCGATCAGGCATTTATCACGATTAACCCTTTGAGTGCCAGAGGGGTACGGATGCATTGCTTTGCAATGCATTCCGTACCCCTCTGGCACTCAAAGGGTTATGAATGGTGTACAATATCAATAATTAAATAGACAGTAATACTTCTTAACCCTTAGGGTGCCGGGGGGGTATGCAGTGCATTGTAAAGCAATGCATTGTGTACCCCTCTGGCACTCAAAGGGTTAAAGATTACTGTCTGGACAAAATGCAGATAGATTACTCAATATTGTTAATGAAAAGCCTAATACTTGCTTGAAATTGATTCAATATAGCACACAGGAACCATGTGGTAAAGTTGTATTCTACTAGTGAGCAGGGCACTTGAAAAAAGGCAGGGCTCCTCAGTTTCAAGTGACCTAGCCTCCAGAAAAGGGCAAGCTGGCACTATTCTTTTACATTTTAGTCTTTTTTTTTTTTTTCTCTTTAGATATGGGGCTGAATAATCCCCCATTAGGTGATCTTCCATTAAATGGTTTCCTTACAGTTGCATTACCCAGTTTAGATAAGTTACCTATCTGAGTGCTGTGTTCCTTACTGCTATGTCCCTGTTTTTACCTGGTACCCACTATAAAGTGGTGATATTGCCTGTATAGTACTCAACTCTTCATATTTGACATGTTTTTTATGTTTGCAAAGTATTTTAGCCTATAGTACTATGTGTCCTTTATCTTTTGTAGACTTCCTTTTCTTTACTATATTGTTAGCCTTTCTCTATTAGATTTTTTTGGTAATTAGCCATATTTTTCATGTAATATTTAGCTGTCACTGTTCCCCAGAGATATTCAGGAGTCAGTACGGTATAGTAAAATGCAATTTATTAAAGTATAAGTAAGTCAGTACACAATGGCAATATAGCAAGAACAAGCAGAGGGTCCTAAGCCAGCAAGCACTGCTATCACAAATAGTAGGCTGCCCAGATTGGCCACACTGCTGGAGACTAGGCCTCAGCCACTGGTAGTCTCTGCTGGAACCAGGAGCAGGAAATGGAACACAGGATCTTGTTCCGACATAGTGAGGAGCTACCTGACTCACGCCTGCAGTCAGCAATGTAGCAGAGAATACCTGACTCTCGCCTGCAGTCAGTATGGAGAAAGCGGAAGCTTGACCCATATCTGCAGTCAGTAAATAGCTAGTCTACTAGAGCCCCAGGTCCGCACCAAATTGGGTGTCTGCTAGCTACAGGGGAATAACAAGAGAATAGTAAGACAGAGCCATAGGTCAGCACCAGAGAGAGAGTAGTCAGACAAGCCAGGTCATATGCAGTTCAGGTAGTCAGCCAGAGCCACAGGTCTGCACCAGACTGGGTGTCCACCATAAATATAAGGCATGTTAATAGTCAGACAGAGCCACAGGTCAGCAACAGATTGGATGCTCAGACAAGCCAGGTCATACACAAAGCCCAAGGACACAGAACTGCTTTGTACAACAACGCAAGGGCAACTGAGTGATGACTCAGACTGCCCTTTAACACCTTAAGGACCCATGACGGTCCTGCACCGTCATGGGTTGTTATGCCCTTAACGACCCATGACGGTCCAGGACCGTCATGGCTTAAATGATAGCAGTGTGCCTCTGTGCACGCTGCTATCATTAAATCCAGGCTGAGACTGAGCGCTCCAAGACTGGGGCATTCAGTCTCAGCCCTTCTTCTTTCCTCCGGTTCATGCGATCGCCGTATCAGCGATCACATGTACCGGCATAGTGACAGACAGAGGCAGCATGCAAAGCATGCTGTCTGTGCCTGTCTCGTCTGCCTCTGTCTCGCTTGCTCTCAAAGTAAGGGAGACAGAAGTAGACGGGAGACACCTAGTGGTTAAAAAAAATACAGCAGTTGGGGGTATTAACTCCTTCACTGCTGGTGCAGGAGGCTGGCTAAATGCAGGTCAATTTTTTACCTGCAATTTTACACTTTAAAAAAAAACAAAAAAAAAACCACAACACATTTTTTTTTTTTTTTTTTTACAAAAACATTTTTATTTAAAAAAAAATATATATATATAATTAAACAATATTACAAGTGTGATTGTTGTGGAGCCATGTAATACACTTATATACACCACCAAATGCCAGGGACAAAAGAAGTGTCAAAATAGGGTGGGAAAAAGGGACATGGGGATTTTCACCCAGGGGGGACAGTGGCCACTTTAAACTGCGCATTTTGTAGGTATGACTGACCAGTCATACCTTTCATGCAGTCTCCATAAAAATTTAACCTTTTGTGGCCAATTGATCCTAAGAGAAAAATCAAAAATGGTGGGTTTTTTTTACCTTTTTTTTTAAATTTTAATAAAGTGAATGGTGGGTTATCCATATAAATAGGGTATCAAATGAAAGCCCTATTTATGCTTAAAAAAACAGTATATAATTTATGGGGGTGGAATAAAAGCCTAAGAGGGAAAAAAACACTGTTGAACAAAGACATAGTCAAAAAGGTCAGAATTGCTCCGGTCCTTAAGGGAAAACGACCTCAGATTTTCCCGGTCCTTAAGGGGTTAAACCCCTTCTCAGGAAGTATGTAGAAGGAGCAGGCTCAGAGGAAGGAAGTAGGTTGGAGGAGACTACAGGAAGCATGGCATAAAACAGAGGCCTGCTACACTCTGAAGCCTTGAGCCTGCAGATGACGCATCTTGCTTTGATGCGTCCAACCCCTGCCATCTTTCTGCGTCATCCATGCTGCATGAACGGCGGCTGAAACCAAGGTAAGTTGTAACATTAGCTTTATTTCTCTTGTCTTTCTTGGTATGCAGCCCCCTTTAAGTGTTTTTGCAATTTTTACTTCAGTTACTTTTATTTTATATGTCAGAACGGGAGCCCAGGATACGGCCATCTTTGTCTCATAGACATACATGTTAACTCTTCTGTGTGGCATATCTCTGTACCCGTTTAAGGCACAAGGGGCAGACTTGGCTCTTTCTTCACTACTGACAATGCTTTATCCTATGGTCAACATGTTTTATATGCAGAGGACATAATTTTGTCACATTTCTGACTGGGGATCCACAGTTTGATTACCATGGCAATGCACTAGAAAACTAAATTTTGGAATACCCCAGTTCCAGGGATTTTTTTTCTGATTGGATGGGTGGAGATTTAACTGCCGTCTTACCTCTCCATTACTTATACTAAATAGAGGCTAACTATACTTCTCTCTCTTCTCCAAATTAACCCTCTGCAATCAAATAAGTACCTTTGGGGTCCTTTCTGGGTTTTCTTCTAACTGCATTGGTTTACTTTGTCCTAGTTAAAGGCTGTTTTATCTGGACATGTCTGATCCAGGAGCTTCCTTAACTCCTTTTAGATCATTGATCCTTGTGCCACACTGGGCTTACAAATGAATATTCTGGCACCTTATGTCTCTCCTGTGTTGTGGTCCCTACTATACTTCAGGGGCCTTCCATCACTGATCAAAAAATAGCTTGGGTTAAAACTGTCATCTTGCATCCATTCTGTCATCCATCGAAGGGGTCCTCCACTCACGGTGACCCATGCCCTTCATTAGACACATTGATCCTGTTTTCTGGGAGCATTCTCAGATAATTGGGAACTCCTCTGATGAGGAGATAGACACAGAGGAAAAATATATGGATTCTTCCTCATTCTCTGGAGATCCCTATAAGGCTGAACCTTACCTCTCAGTGGAGGGGTTTATCAGAGTAGTATTGGAGACCCTTTAGGTTTCTGAAGTCTTTGATGGGGGAATCTACCTTACTGGACATCTTCCAGAGAAGCAAGAATGAATTAATTAATGTTTATATATGTACGCATTGCTTTACAGTTTAAGGGTTTAGACAATTCAGGGTTACAGGTGCTTTGCAAAGTGAAACACTGGAAGTGAGGTACCTGCTTGAAAGATTACAATCTAAAGTGGTAAAGGGAGACATACAGAGTATATAAGGGTCAAGTGTGTAATACAGTGCTGGAGTTCTGGTTGGGATAGGGGGCACATAAATAAAGTAAGTAAATAAAAGAACCTTGGATGCGCCTTCCAGCTTGTTGATGAAAGACTCCCCAATTTTTCTCTTACAGCACCATAGATCAGGTTCTACTGGAGGAATGGAAGACACCAGTTAAGAGACTTTTCCTTAAAGAAGGCATTTCCATTTCCAAATTATACTCTTTATCAGCTATGGCTGTAGCGCAGTGGTCTTCACCCTTCTGTAGTTGATCCCACTATTTCTCAACCGGCCAGAAGTACAGCTCTTCCATTGGCAGATGCTACAGGCCTCAAGGACTAGACAGACAAATGCCTTAATTTTTTATTTAAGGGTTAGTAATCTCCCATTATAAGCTCATGTTATTTTGTAGATATTAAAAAAAAATAAATTATCTGGCGCAAGTCCCATCTCTAAAACATTTATATTTTTAGAGATATAATGTTTTAAAGTTCCCCACTTCCGCCCCTATCAATGGTGTCATCTACGAATTGTTTCTTACCTAAAGATGTTTCTAGTTTTCACATCAACCAAGAAATTGTCCTTCCTTCCTTTTGGTTGGATCCTTCCACCAAGTAGTTCAAAGCTTTTAGTATTATGTGCATCGCACACAGCCTTTGAGAGAGGCAGATTTCCTCTTTGTCATTCCTGAAGGCCCTAGAGTGGGTCGGGCTGCATCAAAACTCACACTTTCTTCTTGGAACATAGCTACTATAGGACTAGCGTATGTGATAAGAAGGAAACTTGTTACTTTCAGGGTCGCTGTGCAGTCAACCAGATCTGTGGGTGTCTCCTAGGTCTACAAGAACATCCCTCTGCTAAGCAGTTCTGCAAGGCTGGTACATGGTCTTCCTTGCACACATTCACCAAACACTACTGTGTCAATGTTTTGTCCTCAGCTGAGGCCAGTTTTGTCTGGAAGGTCTTTCAGGCAGTAGTGCCTGTCTAAGGACTCCTTACCTTTTTCCCTGCTGCCACATTCTGTTCAGTAGTTTTGAGCCTAGTTGACTCTTTTGTTTTGTTAGTTTGCTGTGATAGTTTGGTTGTCCTTGACACCTGATCAGGAAGAGTCCTGTTCCTTTCAAAGTCACAGAACACTCCACCAAGTCTGTGGGTGCTTCCCGGGCCTAAAGGAATTAAGCCTCTCCTGAACAGTTGTGCAAGGCTGCTGCGTGGTCATCCTTGCACCCATTCACCAAACACTACTGTGTCAATGTTTTGGCCTCATCTGAGACTAGCTTTGTTAGCAAAGTCCTTCAGGCATAGTGCCTGTTTAATTATTCCCCTTTTTACTTCTGCTACCACATCCTGTTCAGTAGTTTGAGGCCAGTTGGCTTTTGTGTGGGTGGTATGGTGTCCGTTGACACCTGAGGTTACATGCGCCAGTTTAGTCTTGTGGACTACTGATATCCTATGGGGAGAGTTTTTTCACTTTTCCTCCCTTGTACCTTATGCTTGCTTTGGTGTATCCCCCATGGTTCCTGTGTTCCATATAGGACATAAGAGACAATAGAATTTTAGTGAAGGTGCCTTTAAATCATTTTCACTTAGTCCATATGTAACCTTAATGTTTTTGACGTGCCCTGCCCTCTGGAGGAGGGGAGATCAAACCCATTGTGCCTGTGTTTCCTTATCAACTAAGAGAAAAGGATTTAATCGTAAGTTCATGAACATCCTGTTTTCTCTTATGTCCTCTGTGGAGCTCCAGAACCATGGGGTAAAGTCCCCTATTCCACAAGGTAAGTGGACTTAAACAAAAAAGGTATTTCAGGAGAGACTTCCTCCTCTATATACTTTGTCTGCTTGGACATAACCGTGTTAAAAGTGAACTCCTTACAGGAGGCTGCAAGGGAAAAGCTTCCGTTAGTTGTCCTTTTTATTTTATGCTGTTAGTGTATGGGGTTTTATTATCCTCCATTAGACAGGCTCCTATTTCTGGCATAATTTGAAAGGACTGACCAGTGCACAGGCTTTCAGGACTCTAGGCAGCCCTGTTTTGCTCAGTTTCATACACTGGAGTTTCAGCTGGAAATCCTCAGATGGGGCAGGGGTGGGGGGATGAAGCATTCACTCATAACAATTGATATGCCCAGGTGCATAATCCCAGTAAATAGATTTATACATAACAAAAAAGGGACAGCACCCATGGGACTTTTTGGAGATCAAATAGGCAGTTTATTAAAGGCCAACGTTTCAGTCTTCACAGAGACCCTTATCAAAGTACTACTACTTTAAAGGGATAGTAATGGCTTAAAAGAATAAGAAGTAATATTGTAGCTCATGCAAAAAAGAGGCACTTTCCTGTTATCCAGAACCATTTTCAAAGCATCCATTTTGAAAACATTTTTCAAACATTTCTAAACAAAATCTTTATTATAATATTTTTCAGTAACGGTGACTGGAAACAACAGATTCTGACAGGACAGATTCTGAAAGATAACAGGAAAGTACCCAAAAAGAAATAGATCGGTGCAAGTCCTATCTCTCAAACCTTTATGGTTTGAGAGATAGCGTGTTTTAAAGTTCCTCTTTCCTTGCTGTCAGCTGTAAAGCTGACAGCAGGAGATTCGAGTTGGCCAACTCGCAGCGGCTCTTCAACAGAGCCGAGAAACTGAAATCTAAAAAGAAATACTTCTCTCAAACCATAAAGGTTTGAGAGATATGACTTGCACAGAGGTTTCTTTTTGCATTATCTACAATATTACTTATTATTATTTTAAGTCATTACTAACCCTTTAAACTTTTAATACTTAAGAAGAGATTTCCCAGTAGGCCTCTTGGTGTGGAGGTTTTAGGATAGTTTACATATTTTACTTGGCATTTCAACTATATTATAATTATTTGTTCATGTTTATTTATATCAAAAGCGGTGGTTCTCCATTTTTTTTTCTCTTTTTTTTTTTTCCTCAAGGTACCCCTGACACAATCTGACATTTTCAGGGCCCCTTAATGTTTTAGAGGTCACTTCTCATGGACATACTGAAGGGTACAAATACATAAATATACAGTTAATTTGATATTTCACAAACAGAATAATAATAAGCATATTGAGCATAACAATTTCCTCTAATATACATTAAACATTTTTTAAAGTTTCCATAGAAAAGAAAATGGGGCACCTTAAGTGGGTGTCTATGGCCCGCCAAGATGTTATGTCACCCTAGTACATATCCTATATAATAATTTGCTAGAAGGTTTTGTAACAACACAGTCATGAGCAACAGAGAATGCTGCGCGTGCTGCAGTCATGTGCAGCAGAGAGGGAGCGCCCTGCTCTGTATCAGCCACGGTGCGGGCAGTCTCTACTGTGCATGACTTCCCCGCGACCGGCTGGCATTGGCACTGTGGCCCGTGTAACGGGCTCTTCAACTAGTACACTGATAAAAGGAAACCAGTCCCTTATGAACATTTATTCTGATCTCTGTGATAAAACTATAACAAGGACAGGGTGAGAACATACCTCCCAGATTATTCTCCATGATTATTTGTCACTGTTCATTCAGAGATTCAATAGAATGTATTTCCACTACTGAGAAATATGAGATAACTGGGTGCCCAGCTGAATACAGTTATTGAATTAGTGAGCTTCTGACTAAAAGGTAACTTGGCTGTAGGCATTAATTTATTCACTTAACTTTTAGAATGTGATTTGCTACCTGAACATGTCTGCAGAGAGGTAAAGCTGTGTCGCCTCTGGATTAAGCCTAATGTGTAACAGGAAAGATAAAAAAATATAAAATTCGGTTAGATATTCCGGGCACCTAAAATTGTTATTGCTAAGCAATTCGTTTATTAATGAAGAAATAGATTAGAAAAATTGATTTAAAAGTTCATACGGTATGAACCAAGTGTAACAGCCATAGTATAAAGATAGTTTGGTTTGCTAGAGATGGAAAATTCAGCGGATTGTTAGGCAGAGTGTAGATTATTTCCCAGACTGTCTTGTTGTGTTGTCAGTATTGCTCATTTTGAACAGTGTGTTGTAGAGCTTTCTTAACCCCTTAAGGACCGGGAAAATCTGAGGTCGTTTTCCCTTAAGGACCGGAGCAATTCTGACCTTTTTGACTATGTCTTTGTTCGACAGTGTTTTCCCTCTTAGGCTTTTATTCCACCCCCATAAATTATATACTGTTTTTTTAAGCATAAATAGGGCTTTCATTTGATACCCTATTTATATGGATAACCCACCATTCACTTTATTAAAATTAAAAAAAAGGTAAAAAAAAGGTAAAAAAAACCACCATTTTTGATTTTTCTCTTAGGATCAATTGGCCACAAAGGGTTACATTTTTATGGAGACTGCATGAAAGGTATGACCGGTCAGTCATACCTACAAAATGCGCAGTTTAAAGTGGCCACTGTCCCCTCGGGTGAAAATCCCCATGTCCCTTTTTCCCACCCTATTTTGACACTTTTTTGTCCCTGGCATTTGGTGGTGTATATAAGTGTATTACATGGCTCCACAACAATCACACTTGTAATATTGTTTAATTATATATATTTTTTTAAAATAAGTGTTTTTGTAAAAAAAAAAAAAAAAAAAAAAAAAAAAAAATTTGACTGGCATTTAGCCAGCCTCCTACACCAGCAGTGAAGGGGTTAATACCCCCAACTGCTGTATTTTTTTTTAACTACTAGGTGTCTCCTGTCTACTTCTGTCTCCCTTACTTTGAGAGCAAGGGAGACAGAGGCAGACGAGACAGGCACAGACAGCATGCTTTGCATGCTTTGCATGCTTTGCATGCTGCCTCTGTCTGTCACTATGCCGGTACATGTGATCGCTGATATGGCGATCGCATGAACCGGAGGAAGGAAGAAGGGCTGAGACTGAATGCCCCGGTCTCGGAGCGCTCAGCCTGGATTTAATGATAGCAGCGTGCACGGAGGCACGCTGCTATCATTTAAGCCATGACGGTCCTGGACCATCATGGGTCGTTAAGGGTATAACAACACATGACGGTGCAGGACCGTCATGGGTCCTTAAGGGGTTAAATTGGATTTCATAAAGAGACTTGAAGTAATTCTGGGGCAAAACAGCTGAGTCTTAGGGGACAAATAAAGCTTCCCATTGAACTAAATGGGGCTTTTGTTCCCATTAGTGCTAGAAAGGTCTCCAGCTTATTGCTTTGCAATGTTTTGTAAACCTCTCTAATATTTAAGGGGTTATTTTGGGAATTTGTATTTCTCCCCTATGCGGCAGGTGGTTTGCCCTAGAATTGTTTCACTATTCTTTTGAACATAGGGCCTTTGGTAATATTACAGTAAATACTGCAATTTCATTTAGAGCTAGAAAAATATATGGATATCCAGTTTTTTGAAATTCCACTTCTGCTTCCTATATTTCTTGGGTGTGCTACAGATCTTTATTTTCCTATATCTGGGCTCCTAAATCTCACATGGTGTGCATGTGGTATGTGGTGTTAGGGCATGAACTTTTTTAGCAGAAACATTGTTTACCTAATTAGCAAGCATATTTGGATTCACAGAACTAACTACATTCACATCACCATGTTTACACCAGTTATCTCTTGCAAATAGTTAAAGGAGCAGTAAACTTTTTTTATGAAAATATATATATATTGTAGGGATTTTCCTATTGAGTAAAACAAGTGTACTCCCACTGCTGAGAGATTTATATTTCCAGAGTTATTACAGTTTAAACCCATGTTTTTTTACATTAGCAGTGCCCTCTAGTGGTCAAATTCTAATTAGATTTCCTGTTAGATTCTAATAGAGAGGAAAGTCAGAGACATACAGTTCTCCATAGAATGTGATAGAAACTGCTGAGTCACTTCCTGTCAGTTAGAACAATGAGGCAGTAAACACAGTCAGTTCACTTCCTGATTATTTAAACTGCTATAAATTTTGAATAAAACATCTGACAGCGATGGGAGTGACCTTGTTTTATTCAGCAGGAAATGCTCTATAAAATGTGTTTTCATAAAAAAAGTTTACTGTTCCTTTAAGTCTGCTGAATTGCAGTATTGTCATCGACTTTATATAAATTAATCATGGACTAGCTCTATGCCTGTATCTGCTCAATAATATCTGCTGAATAATGTTCATTTTTTTTTTTTTTTTTTTTACACTGCTTAAAAATTAATATTTTTGAATAACAGGCTATAATTCCTCATTGTTATATATAATGAATGTGTCCTTCACACACATTTCTGGTTATATGATGCACCTACCTCTGTGTAATGTGACTTATATACCTACCTCTGTGTGTAGTGTGTGCTGTGCACCTAAATCTATGTAGTGTGTTGTGTTCCTACTGTGTGTGTGTGTGTGTGATGCACCTACTTTGGCGTAGTGCTGAATGACGCTGGTAGAGCTAATGAAGTTGCTATGTTCCTGCTAACAGCATATGACGGATCACTAGCTGTTGCTGCTATTGTGACATAGATAGATGTCCATTCACTCTTTAGCTCCCTGTTTCTTAATAACGGAACATATTTTCTTTAAAGGGGTCACTAGCTAAGTACCCATAATCTCAGTTATTCACTATAGAAAATAAGTGTAGAGAATATCAGATGGAAAAAGGGTTACATATATGTTGCTAGATCCGCAGAGATTTGTTTTTCTTGAATAATGACCGGAGATACAGTTGATAGGAGCCTTGAGAACTGAATTAATTCACAATTATGTGAATAAGGCAGCATTGTTGGAATTTTTCTAACTCGGCATCATAATATCAGTTTATAGTGGTAATAGAAGGTGGAAAAGGGCTCTGTTATTAGGCAATTGGCATACATAATCACCCCTCATGATAAAGGGTGGTTTATGTAGCTGATCTCACTATTGTTTGTTTTGAATATAATCAATGTGGAGTGGCCCCTCTTAGTTAAACCTCTCCTTGAACTGAAAGTGCTGCCTACTTTGCTCATGATACAGCATTATGTCATGCATGATAACCTAATGTGAGGAAAGGCGGTTATATTCATAATTAGAGGAGACATTCCCTATTTTTTTTTACATTTTCCTTTCTTTTTCTCTTATGGTTTTAACAAGTATCACAAATAAAGTTAATTTTGTTTTATAAATACATGATCCCTTTCAAAGGTAATATTTACCAAAGGAGATGTTGTAAGTGCCGTAATAGTGGTTCTTTTGTTCTTTCTTTGTTGCTAGAACAGGGGGGTCCAGGTTTTTTCGGTCATTTTTTTTTTTTATTTAATAACGATGGTGAATTATAGTTTGTCAGCCATTCAAAAATATTTATTCATTTTTTTTATTGATCAAGTCCGTGCCAATACGGATATTATTGAGCTGTACGGTACTGGCAAGCGTGAAATTAGGTATTACTGGCCTACTAGTTAATTAGGTATAAAAATTTGTTTTTTTAAAAATCAGGGCCGCACCCTGGAGTCAGGCAGGCCACACATTGGATGCCCCAGAGTTACAATAAATACACACACACGCAATATACACTCATGTAATACACACGCACGCATATATGCAGAATGCTCTACGCAAAATGCAATATGCTATACACCAAATGCAATACGCCAACGCAATACGCACAAAGCTATTTGTTATTACTCCAAAACCTATACTCCAAACGCAAAACGATATTCACAAAACACTGTATGCCAAATTCTATATGGAATATGCCAAACACAACACGCTGTGCTCCAAATAGTAAATGCTATAGTCCACATGCCAACTCTATATGCCAAATGCTATACACAATAGGCAAAACGCAATATTCTATATGCAAAATGCTATACACAATAGGAAAAATGCTCTCACAAGCACACTCTCACATACACACTCATGCTTTCACATACACACTCATACATTCACATGCTAACAGTCACACGCATGTTCGCTGATGGATAGTTGTGTAACGCAGTGTTTTGTAATGTGTTGCACACCCTTATTGAGCTGAAAGGGCTAAACACTGAAAATTCAACAAGCTAGTCATTAACTCAGTCATTGTTTTACTAACTGCACATACAAAGCCATTCCAGTATTGCTAGTGTGTGTGTGTGTGTGTGTGTGTGTGTGTGTGTGTGTGTGTGTATATGTATGTGTATATATCATAAGAGTGAGATATACATGTGTATGCAAACATAACACCTTAACCATACGTATGATGTCTGACTGTGAGTGAAAATTACTAAGGGTTAATTTCTGATATTTTTCTTCTGGTGTATATAAATATCTTTGCAGCTGTATAGACAATGTATCCATTCTGGCTTTCTATGCACGGTTAGACTGATACATTTTACAACACAACAAAGCACAGGTTTCATACAGTGTCTCATTCTCTCTGCAGAATATTTTATCCATACATTGCAACCTTCAAGGTTTGACCCCAAGACTCATGGTTTTAATCCCGATATCAGGCTCTCAGGTTGAACCAGTTGAAAGGACAAATTCTCCGGGTAAAAATGACAGAAAAAGAACACTATGGGGTAGAGTCTCATAGTTGTATTATCTCAGTCCAAACTGGATTGACAGTGGCATCTCTTATTTGTTGCATTTTAAGGCTTTCTCTTAGGCTCACCTCTGTGTTAGAGTAAATTGGGAAATACGACTTAGCAACTCCATTATGGGAACTCAAAGGGTTAATATTTTAAATATACGAGGGTTAACTCATTTTGCAACTTCCCGAGTATGATTTTATCAGCATAGCAGCAATGCTATATGTGTACCGCCAGGCAGACCCAAGGGCCAGAAGAAATTAGATATGTTGCCAATCTCTGATTTAGCACATCCAATTAAGTGACTTTGGATATATGCCCTTAACTTTTTTTTTTCCTCTCTCAGATCTAGTAATGTATTAATTTTGTATCTATGATAATGTACTAATAATTAATTTTGCTGTATTAGGCATATAATCTATTGAGAATGTGTGGCTAGGCGACACACACACACACACACACACACAAAATCACGGTCCCTTTAACAGCGTGTATTATTTTGATGGGGCCTACCTGATGCTTCTGTATTGTGAAAAGGTTCTCCCTATGGCAAGGGTCCCCTGCCTATGTGACATGTATTTGCACAGGTTGAGAAATTAGGTTTCAGAGAATTGTAGTGTGATTTTATATCCATTTCAAAGTAAATTACTTAATAATCCATGAAATTTTATTTTTATAGTCACATTATTCGTCCCATGTACATACAAAAGGAGGGAGTGATCAGACAGCACAGACACACTATCACATTACATAGAAGTTCTTGCCTATGATATTACCCAAGAGCCAGACTTGAAGATCTTTCTTGATTGCTTTTATCTATATGTGCTAAATCAATACTACTATAATGAGTAAACAATTAGTGGTGGGGTAGGATGACAATTCCCATTGATTGAAATGGGGAGCCCCATTTAATTCAATTTCATGTGGTGGGTGTAAAATAATTCCCACTGATTTAAAATCCTAATCTCCATGACCATTTTATTCAGCAGAAATTTGGGGATTTTTTTCTCCCATCCAGAATTGATCATCTGCTTTCTGAATAATGCCCATAGCTATTTAAGCCCCAGAGGAGTGTGCATTGTGCTCAAAGTGTTAAAATTAAGCCACATATTTATATGCAGCAAAAGTCAGTTGAATATTCAATGTACTTTGCTGTAGAGGTACAAACTCTGACATCCTTGTTGAGAGTGATTTCATTTCTTGTAATTGAGTATCAGTATAATAGCAGTCTGATAGGTCTGAGAACAGTATGATATTGGATTGTTCTGTTCTTAACCACTTGTGAACCAGATGGACTTGTATACCCATCAGACCAATAAGTCTTTTGTGGATATAATACTTTGAAGATCTTTCCAATGTCCATAAGATTAATTTACCTGTCCTCCACATATGATTTTTGTTAAATGAATAACTGATACTCTTGAAAATGTACGAGCACTATGTGAACTATGATCTACTGATTGGTACGTAACCCTGTTCCATATTGGTACAAAGGCATCACACACCCCTTTGGCAATATAAGGGGTAATTAATTGGCATTAATCACATTTTGTTTTTATTTTTTTAACACCTGATGGGAATAATTGTTTTATACAGAGCCTGTTTCATATTATGTGGATAATGAGACATCCCATATGTGTTCTTGTGTGACTATTTTAACTCTGAGTGCCAGAGGGGTACGCAACGCATTGCAAAGCAATGCGTTGCGTACCCCTCTGGACTCAAAGGGTTAATGCACAGGATTTTAGCTTGTAAAATTATCCTAGACTCCAGGAAAGTTTAAATGTTTATAATATAGCTTGATTCTAAGTCAAATTCATATTATGTAAAATGCAGGCCTTAAAATATGAAGTCCTTTGCTACTAGCCAGACCTGAAAAGTTACTCGCCACTACAAGCCAACATAACCCACCAGGGCTGAATTTCTACTCGCCAGGGCTAAAGTTTCACTCGCCATTGGCTAGTGGCGAGTGGAAATTTTGAGCCCTGATAAAATAAATAAACAAAATCTACTCTAATTAATATAAGGAAGAAGTAGCAAACATAAAAAAGGAGTTGCCAAATTATTTAAAGCGTTTATCTTACAATTAACACATGTAGAATGTTTCTTTGGTTGTGTGTTTGATTATGCAAAACAAAATAAAAATGTGTTCAAAAAAATAATCTGGTAAAAAGTAGAGTTCTTCAGGTTGATTTTTAGTAAGAGTGTATCATACAGCTGATTGATAACAGTGATCAGTATGCAAAGTGTAGGTGTCCATATACAACCCATGTGATATTTAAATAGAAATGCTTTTTTTTATAAGTTGAAAGAATTTAAAGTGGAACTTTCACCTTATTTGAAGTTTGCATATTTAAAAACTGCCTATATGTCATTTTAACCAAAAGACCATCAAATGTACGGTTAAGGAGATACTCACACTTGTTACTATATGCTCATGTATGCTAATTGCAGCACCAGGGACGTTTCTTGTGCTAATTATGCTTTTCAATGATGTTTCATATACTGATGAAGCTTCTTCAGTGACAATATATGCTAGTGAAGGTTTCAATTGTTTCATATGCTAATGAAACTTAGTGCAGTACCAGGAAATGTTCACTTTCACTTTGCCCAGAAATAAGTGTGAATTTCTACTAAGCTATACATCTGCTGGACTTTGGTTAACAAGACATATAGGCAGTTTTAATGCTCTTTCAAATAGGCAAACTTGAATTAAGGTAAAAGCTCCACTTTAATGGACAGCTTTCTACCACAGAACAATATTGAGATTGATTCAGGGAAATATCCAACTGTAATTTGGAGTCAGGAAGGAATTTTTTATCCAGTTGGGGCTTAATTGGAGATGGCTTTGGTGGGGTCAACAGGGTGTGATATGTCATGGGCTGAACTTGATGAACACGTCTTTTTTCAGGCTCATCAGCTATGTTGCTTTGTGTATGAAACAAACTAGTTGAAGGCTTTGCAATGCATATGACTTAAGAACTCTGTGCATACACTTAAAGGGATAGTAATACTTCGTTTTAACTTTATTTTATTTTGTAGGCATTAAAAAAACATGAAGAACGATATAAGTCTTATCTTTCAAACCTTTATGGTTTATGAGATATTCACAAGCAAAGTTCCCCTCCCGCCCCTTTTACCTAGTGTAAGCCATCTCTTCTCAGATGTGAGTCTGGTTGTATGACAGTACAGATAACAGAAGGGGACAATTTTCTTTGTATGAAAACAATGAAAGCCCTTCCCCCCTTGACAAGTTTTTCAGCTTTTTCCATTATCTTAATTGAAGATTGTCCCTCTCTGCAGTCTACCTGGGCATCTCCCTTCTGCTCTGGTTGAACAGGGGGGGATACTTTGTTTGTGAATATCTCTTAAACCATAAAGGTTTCAGAGATAAGACTTGTATCATTCTTCATGTTTTTTTAATGCCTACAAAATAAAATAAAGTTAAAATGAAGTATTACTATCCCTTTAAAGAGATAGCATTTTCTTGATAAATGTCCATTACCTGTTGACTGATTGGACTGGATTGGTCTATTTATTGTCCCTTCAGGACCACTACTACAGCTTATCCTAGATTAGGGAGTCATTTAATTGAATATTGTTGAGTTGATGCTGTTGTTACTGTTCTACAATAATGTCGTTTTTAGCTTTAAACATTTTTACTTTCTGTTTAGATAAAGAAAAGACTATGTAAGTAGTAGCAAGAAGCAACTGGAAAGTAAATGAATAATTGTAGTGGATTTTTACTGTTGCAGGCATGGTGTATAACATCACTCCTTACATGGAGTATCATCCAGGGGGAGAAGATGAGCTAATGAAAGCAGCAGGAGCTGATGGCACTGATCTGTTTGATCAGGTAAGTGGACACTGGTCCATATGCAGAAAGTACATTTTGCTTTTAACCCTTTGAATACTAGAGAGTCTCCAGCATATTGCTGTACAATGTTTTAAACCAGGAACTGAAAATCCTGGGGACCTAGGCACCTAGATTTTACTGCTGAGCAAAAAATCACTACAGTCAAGAGGCTAATGCCCTAGTTAAAGCGGAACTTTCACCTTGTATAAAGTCGCCCTCCATTATTTAAGCAAATGGTGAGTAGCTTCATAATAGTTCTGTTACATCTCAGAAGTGCCAGATTCTAAAGTTATCATTTATCTTCTGAGACTGGAAGCCAGGTATCTACGCAGACATCTTGTCTTAGAGACACCTGCGTGCCTGTGCTGTCAATCCTGGTTTCCTCTAGGAAGCATTGCATGTTACTTTAAGGTAACCAAAAGGAACTGACTGCTCAGGCACACAGATGGCACTAACCTGGCCTTCAGTCTCTGAAGATTAAGGATTATTTTAGAATTGGGTACTTATGAGATGTTATAGAAGTATTATGAAGCTAGTCGCCATATGCTTAATTATTGGAGGGTGACTGTAATAAGTGAAAGTTCTGCTTTAAATCAATGGGAATTTTCATTTGTCGCCTATGGTGCAGCTTGTTTACTCCAGTGCACTCTTACACTGAGGCTGATCTACTAAGAAGATCTGTAGCAGTTCTGTGACAAACCAGCTGCACTGTAGTGAATAAATTAAAATTCCACAGATTGACCTTGATTTACATTGGGCTTTTAACCATTTGAGTTCCAGAGGGGTACACAACACATTGCAAAGCTGCTACCAGGGACCTTAGGTCTACGTTGCAACTCTTTCCATCCCAGTTACAGGGGGTCTTCCATTCCTGACAGACGGCTTCCTCAGTCAGATCTTCCCTGCCCAAACCGCAAGGAGTACCTGACATTTCAGATTCCTCTGAAGAGGAACTGTTGGTGGATTCAGATGTTGAGGAATGTTCTGCTGTGGGCTCCTCTCAATTTTTTGGAGATCCTTTTGAAGTTTATCCAGAACCCTCGGCTGAGGGCCTGATCAGGGCCGTCTTAAACACGCTAAACATTCCCCAAGTTCAGGAGGTTTCCTCAGATCCCTCTGATGTATTCCAGGAGCCTATAAAGCCCCATACTTGTTTTCCACCTAACCTCACTCTGGTCCGCCTAGTGAAATTCCCTGGGCAGAAAGCCTTCTGTCTCCAAGAAGTTTGCTCAGCTTTACCCCTTTTCTGAAGGGGCGCTTGCTCAATGGGTTCATCCCCCTAAGGTGGACACTCCTGTCTCAAGGCTATCTAAGTCTACCACCTTACCAGTTTCTGATGTGTCCTCTCTGAAGAACTGAACTGGTTTCCCTCAAGGTCATTTTTGCCACGCTGGTACTGCCATGTGTTCAGCATTCGCTGTTGCATGGGTTAACTGGGCCATTGCGGTCTGGACTGAACAACTCACCCTAGCTGTATGTCGGGGTGATTCATCTTTGGACATGTTGCGGCTTTTTGCCAATATATCTGAGGCCCAGCACTGCTGCCTTATTTGATGCTATACGTCTGGTGGCAAGGCTATCCACCATGTCTGTGGTTGCCAGACGAGCTTTTTGGCTCAAGATCTGGGCTGCTGACACCGCTTCTAAGAAAGCCTTGCCCTTCTTGCCCTTTCAGGGTACAACATTATTTGGGCCAGATCTTAAGGATCTGATTAGTGAGGCCACTGGGGGTAAGAGTACTCATCTGCCCTTGGTCCCCAGGAAGAAACCTCCTCTCAAGCGTAACAGTTTTTTTTGTCCCTTTCAGACTGAGACACGTCCGGCGAACCAGGCGGTTCCCTCAGCTCCAGGTGCTTCCTCCAAGCCCAAACAACAATGGAAGCCCAAGGTCTCCTCCAAGCCCAAGGCTTCCAAGACTTCTCTGACATGACTCGCCGAACCCGGGTCCCCATTCAGCTGTGGGTGGTAGTCTTCATCACTATCACAGCATTTGGAAGGATTCAGTGGTGAACCCTTGGGTTTTACAAGTAGTGACGGAAGGGTACAGGATCCCTTTCCCCTCTCTTCCTCCCTTTCGCTTTTTCCCCTCTCATACTCCCCAGGGCATGGAAAAATGCCGTCTCTTCTACGGCGCTATCCAGTCTCTTCTGGACAAGGATGTTCTGGAACCTGTTCCAGTTCAGGACAGAGGTACGGGTTTTTACTCAAACCTCTTCATAGTGTCAAGAAGGACGGCGGTTGTCGTCCAGTTTTGGACTTGAAGGATCTCAATTCCTTTGTGATCCGGTCTCATTATCACTAGGAGTGCCTGAGGACGGTGATTGCTGCTATGGTTCTGGGGGAATTTCTTGCTTCTCTGGACCTTCAGGATGCGTATTTACATATCACCATTCATCGAGAGAGCCGGCAGTATCTCAGATTTGCCTGCGACCAAGGGCATTTTCAGTTCTCAGCTCTTCACTTTGGTCTGACTACAGCTCCTCAGGTCTTCAACCATGTCCTGGGAGCCTTAGTGTCCGTCCTGCACCGGAACGGCATCAGAGTTACTCCATACATGGACGACCTGCTTCTGAAAGCCCCATCAGCGGAACTTCTTCGTCAGCAGGTTCAGGACTGCATTCATGCTCTCACCCATCATGGGTGGATCATCAACTTGGACAAGTCGGATCTTGTCCCTTCCCAGCGTCTGGTCTTCCTGGGCCTTCTCTTCGACACATAGCAGAGCATGGTGTTTCTCACGGAGGAAGTGTCTCACAGATCGCACACAAGGTTTCTGCTGTTCTAGCTCAAGATCCAGTTCCAGCCATGAAGCTATCCTCTCTGGTGGGGAAATTCATCTCCACTATGGAAGCAGTCCTCTTTGCCATGGCTCACACCAGGGAACTCCAGCGGTTTGTGATCCAGGTACGCAAGGGTCAGCCGGACCTTCTGCAGACGTCAGTATCCCTCCCTCTTCATGTGGAACTGAGTTTGTCATGGTGGCTCGACCTCTCCAATCTCCTGAAGGGCAAGTCCTTCCTGATATCCTTCTGGACCACGGTGATGATGGATGCCTGCCTCTCCGGCTGGGGAGCGGTCCTGGGTCATCTGAGTGCCTAGGGATGTTGTTCTCTGGAGCAATATCTCCTTCCCATCAATGTTTTGGAACTTTGGACGATATTTCATGCCCTTCTTCACTGGACGCCCCAGCTGGAAGAATGCCCCGTCCGGGCCACGGCCATGGCTTACATCAACAAGAAGGGCGGAACAAGAAGTCTCACTGCTTGGTTAGAGGTCAAGGCTATTTTGTCCTTGGCAGAAGAACACGTTCCTGCCATATCCGCAGTGCACATTCCAGGAGTAGACAACGTCTCAGTAAACACACAGTGAACAGCGGAGAGTGGTAACTGCATCCAGAGGTGTTCAACCTCATTGTTCAGAAGTGGGGTCTTCTTTGCATCGACCTGATGGTGACAAGACACAACCTGAATGTTCCAGAGTTTTGTTCTCGCTGGAGGGATCCTCTAGCTTTGGCGGTGGATGCCATGTCCATTCCTTGGTTATTTCCTCTAGCTTACATCTTCCCTCCCCTTCCTATGTTGCACAGGGTGTTACGGAAATTGAGACTGGAGCGATGTCCAGTCATTCTGGTTGCTCTGTACTGGCCTCGACAAGTTTGGTTTCCGGAGCTTCTGGATCTGTCAATGGCGGAGCCGTTCCGACTCCCCTCCCTTCTGGATCTTCTCCTCCAGGGTTACCTCTGGAAAGACGACGTTCATCGTCTAGCTTTGACGGCTTGGCGATTGAATCCTCAATATTGAAGAAGAAAGATTTTTCTATTGGTGTGGTGGCTACCATGCTTATTGCTCGCAAGCCAGTTTCCTCAAAGGCATACCATCATGTCTGGTAGACCTTTCTATCTTGGTGTGCCGAAAGGGACTTGTCTCAGGAATTTGATCTGCCCACGCTCCTGGCATTCTTGCAGGATGGTGTGGATAAGGGCCTCAGTTTGAGTTCTCTTAAGGTTCAGACTTCTGCTCTCTCTGTTTTCTTTCAGAGATGCATTGCTATCCTTCCTTATGTCAAGGTGTTTTCTAGGGCATTGCTCATACTCGCCCTGTCTTTAAGGCTCCTGTTCCTCAGTGGGATCTTAATCTGGTTGAGTGTCCTTCAGCGCCCTCCCTTTGAGTCTGTGGCTATTCCTCTACACCTCCTGACATGGAAAATGGCCTTTCTCCTGGCGATTGTGTCTGTTCGTTGTGTCGTGGAGTTGCATGCTCTGTCCTGTAGACGACCATTTTTGGTGTTTCACAAGGACAAGGCAGTGCTTCGCACCTCTCAGGAGTTCCTCCCCAAAGTGGTTTCAGAGTTCCAAATCAACCAGGAGATTGTGGTGCCCTCTTTCTGCCCTGACCCCACCTCTGACAAGGAGAGGGATCTCCACTTGTTAGACATGGTGCATTGTCTCAAGTTTTATGTACATTGCACTGAGTCTATCAGGCAATCAGACGCTCTGTTCGTCATTCCTGAGGGTCCCAGGGCAGGAAGACCTGAATCCAAAGTGACTATTGCTTCTTGGTTCAAGTCCACTATTCTTAAGACTTATGTGATGAGGAAAAGCCTGTCCCTTTCAGGGTCATGGCTCATTCTACTCTATCTATTGGGGCCTCTTGGGCTTACAAGAAACAGGCCTCTACTGATCAGTTGTGCAAGGAGGCCACTTGATCATCTGTGCACACCTTTTTTAAGCACCACCGTGTTGATGTGTTGGCATCAGCTGATGCCAGCTTTGGAAGAAAATTCCTGGAGGCAGTTTTGCCTGTCTAGGATTTTATTTGGTTCCTGGTGCTTCCTTCACTTTTGAGCTCCGTTGGCTCTAGTTCAGTGTGCTGTGTAACAGTTTGGGGCGTTGTTACCCCTGTTCAGTGTCCGTTGACACTTTGTTGTTGGGTTATCTCTGATCTGATGGTTCATATCTGCTCTGGTGACTTTGGGGGCCTTGTGCCTGGTCCTTGCCTTACTTCCCACCTCTGGGAAGCTCAATGGTTGGACATCCCAAAGTTACAAGTAACCTGTATTGGACGACAGAGAAAAGAGGATTTTAGTTTTACCTGTTAAATCCTTTTCTCTTAGTCCATATGGGTTACTGGTCTCCCACCCTGTCAAGGGACCATGCTTGGCTCTCCTGTGGCAAACAAACAAATGAAATGCCCCCTTATGGTTTGAGAGATAATCACTTTCAAAGTTCCCCCCTCCCTGACGTCAGCGGTGTAGCTGACTGCTGGGGAATCTGGTCCCTGGACTGGCGGAGGCTCTTCAGCAGAGCTGAGATTGATGTGAGCCTTAGTTCTTGTAGCTTAGTTTTTTACCTCCCCCCAGATATGCCTGTTTTGTTTGACTACTTCTTAATTTTAGATCTATTTTAGTGCAACTGCCCTTTAAGAATGGAGCCTGCCCACCACCTACATCTTTCCTGTATGGGGGAAATGTCTATGGGACATATCCCTGCAATAGTTCAAGATACAACGGTAAGGTCAGAGAGGGTTCTGTTTTCTTGTTTCCTTGTTCCCTATCATCCCATGCACTTTCTGAGTGTCTAGAGGACATGTGGCGATCCGCTAATGGAGATGTAGGCGTTACTAGGCAATTCGCATTGGAGAAGACTACAGTTCCCAGAATGCATTTTTCATAGCCTTTCTTCCGACTGGCTGACAGTTTTGCAATGGCAATCTTTATTCTCTCTTACTTATTCTAATTAGAAGATAACTCTCCTTGCTGTCCTTCAGATTAACCCTTTGCTTGCCAGATATGTATATTTCTGGACTACTAAGGGGACTTTCTCTAGTGTTTATGACACTTTTTTAGTGGGAAGTATGTTGGACTCTAAGGGGCATGGGGGTAAATCCAAGGCAAAGGACTGGCACATTGTTCCTCTTGCCACACAGGCTACCTAGAGAGTATTCAGGGTCTCTATGCCCCTTATGTGCAGTGGCCACTACTTCTCCACGGGGCTCATTTAGCATTGATGAGGAGCCAGCATGCGTCAAGACATTACTGTCTTCAGTGGCCCAAATCCCTTCATCTGTCCAAGGGGTAATTCATTCATGGAAGTGTCAAGGTTTTGCTGAGCTGCTCCCATTCTGCCTATTGATTCTGTAGTGCTCTACTATCCACTGCTGCTGTCTTCTGAGTTTCTGGCTCTGGCTGTATCAGCTGATCCCTCTGATTACTCACCTGACTGTTATCAGCCAACCCTCTCAGGGTATTTATAGCAGCTTGGCTCACTTCCTCATTGTCCTTGTGTTTGTTTGCTGACCTGTTGCTGCTGGCTGCTGTGGACTATTCCTGCGTTCCTGTTTGCTGTGTTCCAGACCATTGGCTTGTTCCAGACTTCGCTGACTTCTGTGCTTCTGACCCTTGGCTTGTTCCTGACATCGCAGACTTCTGGTTTCCTGACTCCGGCTCGGCTGAATACCTGTCTTGATTCCTGACCCTGGAGTGTCTTTTGGTTTATGCTCTTGGATCATGCTTCTTTTTATTGCACTAATAAAGGTGTATTGCATTTTACCTTTTTGTGTCCTGTCTGGTTCCTGGTCCCTAACAGTACACAAGGACCATGAACTCAGGAGACGCAGGCAATCCACCGAATATTTTTTTCAGGCTGGACCAGGTAGACCAGCTTGCTGCAGCCCTCCAGGCTTTGTCCCTCTGTACTGAGCATCTATTTCCACAGCCTCAGTAGTCTTCGGCCCAGGCTGGTATCCAACTCTTTCTCCTTGGCCTATCACCCACAACTGAATGGGGCAGTGGAAAGGGCTAATTAAGCCTTGGAGCAATTCCTGCAGTGTTACATCTCTGACCATCAGAACAATTGGTTGGACCCACTACCTTGGGGGGGGGGGTTGCTCATACCAGTGCTGTCTCAGCTTCTACCCGGCTCTTCCCTTTCATGGTGAATTATGGGCATCAACCTTACATGATTCCAGATTTGTTCGCTCCCCAGGGGATCCTGGCATTGGAGGATCATCTCCAGTGAATCCGTTCCTTATAGGTGCAGGTCCAAGAGTCGTTGCGATGCTCACTACAATCCCAGGAGCTCCAGGCTAATCGTAAACGCCTACCTGCACCCTCCTACCAGGTCAGGGAGAGGGTCTGGTTGTCCTCCAGAAATCTTCATCTCTGAGTGCTATTTCAGAAACTGGCTCCCCATTTGTGGGGCCTTTCCATATGTGAACCCTGTGGCTTTTGCCCTAGATCTTCCTCCCAATATGCGGATGCACAATGTATTCCGTGTCTCGCTGCTGAAACCTCTGGTATGTAATCGTTTCACTATGTTTACTCCTCGACCTCATTCGGTGCCCGTTGACGGCCATGAGGAGTATGAGGTGTGATCCATAGTTGACTCTAGTATGTTCTGAGGGAGTCTTAAATATTTAGTCCATTGGAAGGATTACGGTCCTGAGGAGCGCTCATGGGTTCCAGCTGCAGATGTGCATGCCCCCACCCTCCTCTGTGCTTTCCATGCACGCTTTCCCTACAAACCTGGTCCTGCCCCACGGGGCGGGGGACGGGTTCGTTGAGGGTGGGTACTGTCAGGGTTTTGCTGAGCTGCTCCCATTCTGCCTATTGATTCTGCTGTCTGAGCTAATCTAGTGCTCTGCTATCCACTGCTGCTGGCTTCTGATTTTCTGGCTCTGGTTGTATCAGCCTATCCCTCTGATTACTCACCTGACTTATCAGCTAACCCTCTCAAGATATTTAGAGCAGCTTGGCTCACTTCCTCATTGTCCTTGTGTTTGTTTGCTTACCTGTTGCTACTGGCTGCTGTGGAATTTTCCTGCGTTCCTGTTTGCTGTGTTCCAGACCATCTGCTTGTTCCAGACTTCACTGACTTCTGTGCTTCTGACCCCTGGCTTGTTCCTGACATTGCAGACTTCTGGTTTCCTGACTCTGGGTCAGCTGAATACCTGTCTTGATTCCAGACCCTGGAGTGTCTTTTGGTTTATGCTTTTGGATCATGCTTCTGGTTTTGTTGTACTAATAAAGGTGTATTGCATTTTACCTTTTTGTGTTCTGTCTGGTTCCTGGTCCCTAACAGGAAGCCTATTCTTACCTTTAAACAGATTGCCTGATTTCTAGGGTCATTCACAGGTTTCCTCTGAGGAAGAATTGCCCTCGGAAGAGGATGATGATGGGCAGTATGAGGGCATGGATTCTTCCTATTCCTATAGAGATTTCTATGAGGCTGTTCCGTTCCCCTCTATTGAGTGGCTCATCGGGGCAGTCTTGGAGACCCTTTAGGTCTCTGACACACCTGATGAGGGAGCTCCCTCTCTGGATATTTTTCAGAGGTGTAAGGTTTCTCCCATTTTTCCACCCAGTAACACTCTTGATCAGATACTTATGTATGAGTGTAAAACTCCTGATAAAGGTGTTTCCTTAATAAGTGCTTTTCTAAGCTATACAGTTTGTTAACTGTGGTTCTGGAGCAGTGTGCTTCTCCCCTCACAGTGGAACCCCTTATTTCATGGCTGACAAAGACCGCCTCCATCCTGCTGCAGATGCAGCTTGACTCAAGGAGCTGGTGGATAAGAGGCTGAATTCTCTTCTCAAGGCCTCCATTGCTGCCACCAGTTCAGCGCTAAGTCTTATTTTTGCCTTTGTATGGATTAACAGGGCAGTTGCCGTTTGGGGTTAGCAACTTTCTGATGCTTTACTTGCTGTGTGGCCGAGGAAGACTTATTGTTCTGATAAACTAACATCAAGGAGGCCAAAGCTTATGTTTCTGAGGAGAAATTTGATGCTGCCAAATTTTCTGCTAAGAACTCCTCTTTTTCTTTTGCCCTACTCCGCACCTTATAGTTCAAGATTTAGACTGCGGACCAATCTTCTAAGAAGTCACTGGACTGTTTGCCATTTCAGGGCAATTCCCTTTTTGGACCTGAACTGAAACTAATCAGCGATGTTACTGGTGGTAAGTTTACCTTGTACCAAGCGTCCTTTTCTGGTGAGGACTTGTCTTTTTCACCTCCCCCCTAACCCCCACGCCAAACATGGGAGCATAGGCCCAGGAGCTCTCAAACCTCTCAAGCGTGACCTGCCACAAAACCCAGACATGCCTGTCAGTTCAAGCGCTCCATTTCAAATGCTAAGCCTGAAGAGCACACTTCCGCATGAGTCACAGGAATCCTGGTCCATTGTTGCCTTTGGGGGTTGTCTCCTCCTTTTTTGAGATGCCTGGGCATCCTCCATAATGGGCCATTGGGCTTTGTGGATAATCTCAGTATGGTACCTCCTAAATTTCAAATCCTTTCCCCCACATTGGTTCTTATTGTCAAGGGTTTTGAAAGAGCCAGACAAGGCAAAGCTGTTCCAGGAGGCTGTATACTCTGTGTTGAAAAAACAGGTTTTTACAGCCCCCGAGCGTTCTTCAGGCTTCTATTCCAACCTTTTGGGGTTCCAAAGAATCAGGGAGGCTGCCAGCCCATTCTTGAACTCAAATGCTTCAACAAGTATGCGGTTGATATGCACATCAAGATGGATTCTTTGTGTTATGTCATCGGGACAATGTGCATGGGGGAGTATATTCCATCTCTGACTCATCAGGATGCATACTTCACCTCCCAATTCACTTAGACAGTCACTGCTACTTACGATTTGCTTTCAGTTCCAATCATAACCAATTCACGGCTCTTCCTTGGTGACCCTGGCAATCTTCATACATGCACAGGGCATCTCTCTGATGCCATATTTGGACAATTTCCTCATCAGTGCCCCTAAAGAAGAGCTCTTGGCTCTTTATGTTAAGAGCTATTCCCACATTCTAGTCCACCACTGGTGTATTCTGAATCTGCAGATGTCCTCTCTCTTTCCTTCACAGGTTCTGATTTTCCTAGGAATGAGGTTTGATACCCCTCAGGGAAAAGTCTTCCTTCTGGTGGAGAAGATTCTGCTTCTGCCGCAGGATGTATCTTGAGCACTGGAGTTGTCAGCAGGCCTCAGTGAAGGATTTTGTGAGCATCTTGGGCTGACTGCTGTTGACCCTGGATGCAGTCCCATACTCTCAGTTCCCTACAAGGGAACTATAGAGGAACTTTCTCAGGAATTGGTCCAGTAATCCAGAGCATCTTCTTCAGCAGATGTCTCTCTCTCTCCAGTAGTCTCCTTTGGTGGGTGCATTGGCTAAACCTGGAGCAGGGGAGGCCTTTAGTGATCCTGGAGTTGACTCAGGTCACCACAGATATGAGACTGAGTGACTGGGGATCTGTCCTTGTTCACCTCAGTGTCCAGGGAAGGTGGAGCCGGGATGAGAGTCTGCTGCCTATAAGCATACTGGAACTCCAGGTGATTCGACTAGCTCTCCTTCACTGGACTACTGTTCTTTCAGGGGTTCCGGTGAGACTGCAGTCAGACAACGCCATGGCTGTGGCATACATCAGTTGCCCGGTATGTGCAGCAAGGAGGTCTGGGGGGAAGTGAAAGGTTTTCTGTGTTGGGCAGAAGCCCATGTTACGGCCATCTCAACAATTCACATTCCAGGGCTAGAAAACATCCTGGTGGACTTTCTAAGTTGCCAAGATGTAGATCCGGGAAACTGGGGACTCCTTCTGGAAGTGTTTTACCTGACTGTCCAGCAGGAGATCCCATGGCCTTTACAACAGATGCAATATCCGTTCAGTGGAGTTTTCAGCTTTTACAGGTTTCCTCCGATCTCTCATCCCCAGGGTGATCCGGAAGATCAGAATGGACTATGCTTCAGTCATTTTTATCACTCCTTACTGGCCCAAGAGTTAGTGGTTTGCGGACCTGGTCAGTCTCTGTGTTCAGGACCCAGTCAGTCTCCCTCCCAGGCCGGATCTGTTGCTCCAGGGTAACCTGTGGTATGAGGATGTAGAGAAACTGGCTTTGACAGCATGGCTCATAAAGCCAATATCCTGAGGCAGAAGGGATTTTCCCACGGAGGTCATAACCACCATGATCCAGGCCCAAAAGTCAGTCTCTTCCAAGGCAAATCAGAGTGTGGTCTGTTTTTCATAAGTGGTGTGCAGACAAGAACTTGCCGCTGCAGGCTGGGTGTTTTGCAGAGGTCTTTTACTTCCATTTCTTTGCGCCAATTGACACTCTATGATTTTGCTCTTGTCTTTCTACGATTAGTCACGGAGTTACAAGCTCTGTATTGTAAGCCTCTCTTCCTGGTATTCCATCAGGATAAGGTGGTACTTCCTACCTCTCAGGTTTGTTCCCAAGATGGTCTCTGAGTTTCATATCAATTAGGAGATATCTTCTTTTGGTCCTGACCCCACGTCTGATAAAGAGAGGGGCTCTCATCAAACACTACCATGTCAACATCTGCCTTGGCTGAGGCCAGCTTTGGCAGAAGGTCCTGCAAGTGGTCTTGCCTGTTTAGCAATTTGCACAGGGTTTTTCCCTAAGGAGATATTCTTCTTCTTCTCCCCTGCTTACTTCTTGTTGTGTGGCTATGGTCACATGAATTCTAGGGGTTAGTAAGTGGGGAGGTGGGGTGAGCTAGAGGAGGAGGATGTCTGCACCTCAAAGACCCTGTCTTTTGTAATATGCCTTGCCCTTCAGGAGGAGGGACTCAACTCCATGGTATCTGTGTTCCATATGGACTAAAGAGAAAAGGATTTAGCAAGAACACTAAAATCCTATTTTTTTTTTCTTGATTATTAGTTGATTTCCATTCCGGTTTCTTATTGTAACGCACATTTCCCTCATTTATTAAATGTTTGTTTCCTGGTTTAGCTGTGTTCAGGGGATGGTGTAAGTATAAGGTCCATTTAAGTGTCTTTTCCTGTGCTGTGTAGGTATGTTGATTTCTCATTAGCTGTGCTACTGAAGGAGACCTAAAGGAATTGACAGGATTACACCTGAAGGGAATGTTTAGCGGACCCACCATAAGACACATGCCAGTCAGTCAATGTATCCAAAAAGTATCCATCTTTATTATATTCCTTAAAACAACAACAACAAAAGGTATATAGGCAAACCACTTGACTTATTTATGTGTTTCATTAATAAATCCGTCATGATTAAGTGATTTTTTTCATGAAGTAAGGTGTGTATACCTTTACTGTTTTAATGAGAATACTATAGATTAATTTTTTATCTTAATTAACTGACTAGCAAGTATATTATGGTGGTTCTGTTGAGCCCTCCCTCCCTATGTCATCCTATGTGTTGAAATCTTTTGCTAAGATTGTCAGGAGCTGCACCAGACCCACAGATGCCAGAGATCCCTGGTGACTGATTTATGTTTTCCCTTAAACACAAGTAGCAATCCTTTTGTGTTTTTTTTTGATCCATAAAGGCACTGACATGTGAGAAAATGTCTTTCATATGACAGCAAGTTGCAATTTTATATTTCATCACATTTAACTGAATATAACAGCAGCAGAACATAAGTAACAGCAGCAGAACATAATGTATGAACTGAAGTATTCTATCTTAGAATGCAATCATCATTTTTTGCACAGTTTTATCTTTAAGCCTTAATCCCTTAAGGACCAGGCATTTCTTTTACACTTAAGAACCAGAGCAATTTTGTTCTTTTTAGTATGTCATTGTACAGCCATATTTTCCCTCTAATTCCTTTAGTACACCCACACAAATTATAAGTAGTGCTTTCTTTTGATGCCACATTTATATGGATAACCCATCGTTTAATTTCATTAAAATATAATAAGAGAAAAAAAAATGCAACATTTTGCAGAGGTTTTCCTGTAATGATTTGTACATTAGTCCATTTGAAAACAAATACCCCCAATTATATTCATTTGTTTGTTATGCATAGGGAGTACCCCATATGTCTAGTATTTCAATCCCTTTTTCTTTACAGGGTAAATATTTTAAGATGAACTCCGTTGTTTACAAGCTGTAAATTACATTTTGTATGTAAGCATCATGGCTTAGCTGACGATATCAGAATCCATATTTCCCCACAAAAGTATCTGAAACCTAAACAACATAGGTTAATTCATGCAGTTATTTTTCCAGAAATCTGTAACAAAATTTTGCTCAGTTGCCCCATATGCATATGTTTGTCAGGGCTTGTGGGAGATACTGGACCCAGTTTGAAACATGAGTGTTTCCATTTTCAGACACGGAAAAATACATTAAAAATAAAAATAACCTAGTGTGCTCTTCTCTGAAAAAATATTTAAAAAAGGATATATATATATATATATATATATATATATATATATATATATATATATATATATATAAAATTTTCTTTTTTTTGGGGGGGTGGCCAAATAATAAAATGGTAACTGTTTCAGCATCACTGCATTGCCCCTACATAATGCTAGTTAAAGTAGTTGCCAATGCATATCCCATGTTGGAAATGGCAATCAGGACTGTAAGATGTGGTGTCTGTCAGTTTTCCTTTGCTGTGCACATTCTGCAGTGTTTGTGTTTTTTGCTTTTGGATGGTTGGGGGGATTTTAAAAGGAAAATGTCATACATCAATTCCCATTTCTTCAGACACTGCTGTATGACCTGGGTGCCTCTTGAAACAAAAAAACTTGCGGTTAAATGGAGTTAGAACTGCAAAAATGTGCATTTTGGAGTACTGTTTGCCATTTTAAAAAAATTAAATAGGAATTATGAAATGCAGTCTGCATCATGTTAATGGCAATCTTTTTATACCAGGCCCTACATTTCCTCATAATGAGGTTAGTTCAGATAGATTCACTCCCCCTATAGCCCTGTTGTAATCTTTGATGCAGACTGGCTTTCTTAGTACCACAGCTTTGTCACAGTCTGATATACACGTTCTTTTATTTGCCAGCAGCTCCTGTTGGTTCAAAGCTGAGGACGCCTGGGCCTTTGTTAGTTGCTTGAGGAAATATTCATAGTTGCTTCTACCAGTGTCACAGGCTACCAAAACAAAAAGTAACTTAAAGTGATATTAATACTTAGAAATAAGTATATTTCATTCAATAAGTATTGAAAATCTAAATTACTTGCACCAAGTCCTATCTTTCAAACCTCTGTGGTTTGAGAGTTATAAGCTGTCCAAGTTCCCCTTTCCCTCCCCTTGCATGCACATCAGCTTTCCAAGTTATAGAAGCAGATCCTGATCAACAGACCGTCCTGTGCTCTGTGCTCAGCAGCGCCCTGATCACGCTAGTTAGGCAGAAATACTTCATTTAAACGGTCTACAACATGTGCCTGGTTTACAAGCACACTTAGTTAGATTGCAATGCAGTCATTCTGTTTAAAAAGCGCAATTCCGGCTCTGCTGCAGAACCTCCGTGTCGGCCGACGCGGATCTCCTGCTGCCAGCTTTACAGCTGACAGCAGGAGACGTCAAACTTTGGACAAAGATCTTTCAAACCATAGCGGTTTGAGAGATACATGTTTTTGCATTAAACTCCACTTTTTAAGCACTACAAAATTAGAAAAACATGTTCAGGGACATTACTATCCCTTTAATTGGGATGAAAGTTCCCTTTTAATTCCATGCATAAGCTCTTATGTTTGTGGTAAATTCAACTTTAAATTCATTTGAGCCTGTAGGCATGGTTTTAGTTATTGCATGTTGACAAGATGTAGAAAGGTTTGTGCAGTCTGCATGGCTGCGCCGTCAGTCCCTTCCGGTTACCATGTGGCACGCTGCAATGCTTTACAGGAGACCGGGACTGACGGCGCAGGCACGCAGTCAAGATATCTGCACTGTTACCTGGCTTCTGGTCTCCAAAGGGTAAAGATTTCTTTACAATCTGCCACTTTTGATAGTTAAGACATTTATTTTCAAGCTAGTTGCCATATGCTTAATGATTGCATGGCGACTTATTAATAGGTGAAAGTTAATTTTTTTAATAAAGTAATTCAGTAAGTCATTGGTAATACAGATTCACTGTGCAAGGATTTCTTATGTTATAATGTGGTTTGTATATTAATCCAGTAAATACACATGCCTTCTGAAGGGCTTGAGGAGTTGTGTGAGTTATAGTCAGGATGCAGGATCAGTTCTAGAGCTAACTGTACCATGGGGGAAATTAACAAAATAAATCCCCATTAATTTAAAGAACACTTTTCTTTTAACCTCTGAGTGCTAGCAAAGTCTCCATTTTATTGGTTTGGGAAGCTTTGGATACCTCTCTAGCATTCAGTGGTTTTAAAACCCCATTTAAATCACTGAATTAGTATTGCGCAAAATTCTTTCACTGCTTTGTTTTGTGTGACTGCTGTAATGCCTTTCTTTTGAAGTGTGGCTTCTCTCAAACACGGTTTCTTCTATAGGTATATTTGAGTTAACATATTCTGTGCATATGCAGAGAAAGACACTATGGTAGTAGAGTGAGCAGGTGCGGACAGTGGCGTAACTGTAGGGGCCCGGCCTCCCCCTGCGACCCCCTCGCCTGACGCCCGCAATTAAGTAATGCAGAGCGCTGGGGCTCAGTATTACAAGAGTGCCTGTCTGCAAGAGGGAGATCAGTATTCCCTCCGGCAGCCCATCACTCTCGTAATGCAGAGCACTGGGAGATGACATCATCTCCCAGCACTCTGCATTACTGAAGAGGACTGCACGGGAGAAGAGGTCTGTGCAGAAAGAGGCACAGACCTGTCCTCTGCCACTGGACCACCAGGAAGGTAGGAGATTTAGGGGCACAGACCTGTCCTCTGCCACTGGACCACCAGGGAGGTAGGAGATTTAGGGGCAATGTGGAGATGGGGGCATTGTGTAAGGGGCAATGTGGAGATTGAGGGGCACTGTGGAGATGGGGGGCAATGTAGAGGTGGCCAATGTGGTCAGGGGGCCCATGGCAATTCTTGCACCAGGACCCCGTGGCTTCTAGTTATGCCTCTGTGTGCAACATGGGCTGCTGCACTTGCCTACAACCAAATTACAATGGAAAGAGTCAGACCTTAGATTATAACAACATTTTTTGTACTGATAATACAAATTAGACATTCAATTTGCATTTCTTTGACTTCTAATATTGAGTTCAAACAGAACATTAGTTCTTAACCTATTGTATGTTAGATATTTTTCAAAAGGATCTCAAAACAAGATGTCTTAAACATCCATGAGGTTAAATAGTTAATATTTACAGCTCACATGTGGTCATTGGATTTAAAGGAACACTAACACCTCATAATAATAATAAACCATTACATATGGGCAGAAAAACCTAATGGCCACTATGAATCAATTCTTCATGGACAGTTTACCCTCACTGAGTCCTGGAATACACCGCAGTTGACAACTTAATGCATGATTTTATCTTCAAATTTCTCCAGAGAGTTCAAGGGGAATCTGATAAAACCAGTGATAGGCCCTAATATTGAATTAGAACTGGATATCGTGGCAGTGGCCATGAATCTGTATTGTTTGACTCCAGGACCCCTCACTCCTAACACTGGAGTGAGCCTTCCTAAGTGGGAGGAGTTTGGGGTCTGGCAACAAAGAATCATTTATAGCTCCATGCAGTTGAAATACAGTTTTATTTAAAGATTAATCTTGGAGATATATTTGTCACAGAATTGATTCATTGCGTCCATTAAAAATCTCTCACATTAATTGGCATTTATCATACATTGCTAAGTCTGAGCTTACGTCAGGAGATTGAATCCTTTGACTGCCCTAGGGATATGCAACTCATTGTTTTACACACTGGAGAATTGTGAATGGCTCCTATCATGATTCATTCAATCATCTTCATTTTGTCATCTTACTTATCCAAATCATCCATATTACATTGTTTTAAGTGAACAGTGGGCGACTATTCTAAGCTTGGTGTTTTTTAATATTATCATTAAACTGCATTTTTGAGGACTATTTACAAATTGTTCGGCATACAGTCTGCTCTTCTTTTGGACGTTTTATTTCATATCATTACATATTTTGTTTCTTTGACATTTTACGCTTTTTGCTACTCTGTTGCAAGTTTTCCTAACGTTTGTCAGCTTATCATTGCTAGTATCCTATATTTTTCTCAGTAGGTTATTTTGGTTCTCTCACGTTGAACTTTTTTTTTTCCTCTTCTATACTCATAGTATTGGGTATTGCACAGGTTTTTTTGTACTCTCATATTGCAATATGTTTTACACCCCTGTGGCACTCAAGGGGTTAATAAAAACAGCCTGGGGCTGAGCTTCCTTTTCCCTTAATCACTCACCAGTTCTCGGGGTGTTTCTGAAAACTGACCCCTGGACTCTCAGATGGGCTGAATCCAACTTGGATGTTTATGGACACTTTGCTGTTTTAATGAGCGTTCATATGTGTATATTGTACCTTATTATGAATAAAAATTCAAAATCATCATTACAATTATTTTATTTTTTTGTTTTAAATTAGATCGTGGGTTAGATCAAAAGGGAGGAGGTCTGTCCACCTGTAGAAATATTCTACCACCAACCTACTGCGTACACCATAACTGAGTGTGTATGCATGAAATACCATGTGAGTGCTTTGCCCTGACCTAAAGGGATAGCACCACCTCACTCTTTTCCCTGATCTATTCATGTATACAATCTATATTAGAGGTGGCGAACGTTGCTGGACTTCAAATTCCAGCATCCACTTGCAGCTGTTAGAACCAGAGAATTCTGGGAACTGTAGTCCAGCAACAACTGGAGGGCCTCCTGTTGCCCATCCCTCATTTACATCCTTCTAGCTATCTCCCATTATCATAAAATATTATGTCTTTTTTGCTGCCTAGTAGGAGTAACTCAATAAACTATTAGGTCATGCTATGGTAGGACTTGTTTCTGACATATATTTGATTTAACCCATTTAATAAACTGCCTGCCTTATATATTGCATCATTAGAGCTGCAGGCTATTTTATGTGCAATTCTGCTTGTAATCCAATTATGCTAATTTATCATAACAAATCTCCACAGTGTAAACCCAGGGATGGTTCAGAGGACTCAAAAACATTGACTATCAGTGTTCCTATTATTATACTGGTCTGCATTACTTTGCAAATTATTAAACCCATGGGAATGTCTTTATTGTGAAAGGGCTAAAGTGGCATTGTACATCTGGTGATCAGTCACAGATATACACAAAATTATTCCATACTGTAATAGATTTTTCTTCTGTTCACTCACTACATTTTGTTGCTTGATAAATATAAACTATTAACATGTCTTGAAAGCATTTTTTCACACCTGCCTAAAACTTTTGCACATATATATATATATATATATATATATATATATATATATATATATATATATATATATATATATATACACACAAAAAGTATGCATCTCTCAGTATTGGAAATGCCCTTGTTTTGCTCAACAACATATTTTTTTCATAAAAAAAGTTTGCTTCTCCTTTAATCAACATGGACATGGTTTGCCCACATTGTTCAGGAAGTGAGTAGAATGACTGGGATTGGACAGAGCTAATTTGGAACTCTGACGATGAAGAAATAGGCTCAGTCCTAAGAGACATGGGGTGGAATGCAAGAAAGTGAGCATTCACTGTTTTATACAAGCCATAAATGTATGTGCTATTTGCAATTGCTCACTTTTTGATGCAAGAAAACATACTAATGCCTTGTTGATGAATAGCATATGCTCTTAAATTTAACAACAAAGTTAACCAAACATAGGAAAATGTGTGCTAATTGCTTTGCCAAACTTTGAGTGCCAGAGGGGTACACAATGCATTGCAAAGCAATGCGTTCCATACCCCTCTGGCACTCAAAGGGTTAAGCACAATTGTAAACCCACTCACAAAATGGTGGGCATTTTAGCCATGCCCAGTTTTTGAAATGCAGAAATGGACTACTGTGTGCCTGTGGAAACTGTACATCTTCATATAAGCAGATGCTCACTTTGCATGCCAACAGTATAGGTATGTAGTATGTGCTGTACTGCATTTAATAAATGCCCCTCAGTATGTCCATAGTGTTCTCTGCTGTGTGTTATTATATGGAATGCTTTTCTTGCAGGTTTTTTAAAATATTTTTTTTAATTATATCACCTTTTGTACTAAATGTGTTTGTAAAGTACTTCTCCCATTTGACTAATATCAGATTAATATCTATATGAATCGTTTTCATGAATTGATTTGTACTCATGGGCTTTCTCCAGGGGGGCAAGAGGGGGCACTTTCTCCTGTCTGCTCTGATATGCTTAGGGAATTGGTGGGATGTGGATGCCCAGGTTTGCGCTATTAAACATTTTTTTGCATTCAACTCATTGTAATGTATTATCTTTTTAATAAAAAAAAAGTATTCTTATACATTTAATCAATCTCTTAATCAAGGCACTCTGAGGAGCTTTTGTCTTGAACCCAAATCTGACAGGGAGAAGGATCTCCATTTGTTAGATGCAGTGCATTACCTTTGTGTCGGTAGTTGTGTACCAACTCCTGACTTGTTGTACGACTACCGCTTTTCTTCTGTGTACGACCAGCAAACTTTTGACTCTAGGCCTGTGGTTCGACTTCCGGACTCTACATTAGGGTTCCGACCCTGTGTTGGTGCTAGTGTCTCTCTGCCTTATGACAGCCTCTACTCACTAGCTAACCATGACCCAGGCTGAGAGACTGTGATAGTATCCAAGGGCTATTAATATGGAACCTTGAAGATCAGACAAAAGTTGAATACCTGCAAGGCCAGAATAGAGGACTTGGATCACCACATGGATCAATTTTCACAGGCCTTACAGATTTGCTGGTTTGAACAGACCCTGAACGACTCTCTATTCCTGCAACTACTTCCCCAGCCCAGGCGGAGAGTACTACTCCCATGCCCACCATAAGACTTCACCTCTTCCCCGCTATGGAGATAATCCAGCTGGTTGTCACGGTTTCCTGAAATTTATTCTCTACGGACAGCCTTAACTCCCTTTCCAGACAGCCTTTTGCTAAAGGCTCCTTTACAGGTTTCTGCCCCTTCAAATACAGACTTGTGTGTTCTGGAATAACAGCATTGTTGTTGTTTTTTTTTTTTCCTTTCAATGTGAAGAAATCTTCTCTAGTTCCATCCCACATACTTATCTTTATTGGTATGATACTTGTTGCTTGTCGAGAGGGTTTTCCTGCCAGAAGACAAGATTCTATTGTTGCCTCACCAGATGTTTTATATCCTGCTCCTCCTGAGGAAGAAAGGTTTTTCTCACCCGTTCATTACTACAATGTTGCAGTCTCGAAAGATAGTTTCTCTTATGTCCAATATGGAACACAGGGACAATGGGATTGAGTTCCATTCCTTCAGAGGGCAGGACATTTAAAAAAAGACAGGTTTTGTTTTCAGACTTGCTCCTCCTTTTTCGACTGAACCCTCACCTTAATTCCCAGATTCATTTGGAGTGAGCTGGTGCTTATTAGTTTTTAGGTGTAACTGTTTTTTGTCTTTCCTTTAGAAATGAAGCTGTATAGTCCCCCACTAGGCAGGCTGCCATATCTGGCTTCCCTGGAGATGGATTTCTCAGTTCACAGGGGTTTCTATGAACAATTTCCCTGTGGATGTTGACTTTATGATAAGTCTGTTACTCATTGGTGAACCTCTTTGAGGTTCTGCTCTATCTGGTTGGGAGCATGAAGAAAGAAGACTGGTGAGTAATCCTGAGTGTCATGGTCCTCTAGTTTGTTTCACTATTCCCTAATCTCCACATCCTTTGGTCATAACACACTCTTTCTCCATCTGTTTTCCTTTCTCATGTGTGATTTGTGTAGTAACAGTTCACCAAATGTAACCTTTTCAGAGCCAGTTAGTACATTGGAGGCTATTTTACACTTTATTCCTACTCTTTCATTACAGCCCTTTTTGGTAATCTTTTTACTTCTTAATTTGTAGTTTAGTTTGGTGCAAGGCTCCTTTAAGAAACTGAGCCAGCGTCACAACCATCTTTTCCTCATAGACTTCAATGGTTAAGTTATGAGGGACCTATCTCTGTGCCTATTTATGCTACATGGGTCAGAGTGGGCTCTTCTCTGATCATGCTCTATATCATCATTGGTGTGGTGCCTGTTCAGTGATATGAGTTTCTCCATGTTAAATTTGCAAGGGAGCCATGGATTGCTTAGTTTAAATTAATGGGGGGGGGGGGAACTACATTGCCCAGAATCCTATTTACCAGGCTTTTTTTCTAATTGGTGACCTGCCTGCTGTCTCCAGTTTAACCCTTCCTCAAATGCTATGCCTTAAGTGTTACTTGCATTGTACACAGCCTTTTTGCAAAGCTGACTCCCTCTTTGCCATTCCTGAGGGTTCTAAAATGGGAGCATCCAAAGTCACTATTGCTTCTTGGATCAAGGCTACCATTTGCCAGACATATGTGATCAGAAAAAGACCTGTTATTTCAGAGGCACACTCTGTTGAAGGGACTCACCTTTTTTCTTCTACTATCACATCCTGTTCAGTAGTTTGTGCCCAGCTGGCTTTTGTTTGGTTAGTTCTGTGATAGTCTGGTGAAATGGAGGTTGCATAGATCCAATTTAGTCCTGTGGAATATTGGAGAAAAAAACCTAACTGCGTTTTCTTCCACAAATAGGAGACTAATCTTGGGGTCTGTGCTCCATATGAACCAAGAGAAAAGTATGTAGTAACGGTAAGGTCACTAAAATTATTTTTTCTTCCAAGATATGTCATAGAGCATGGTCTCTGTTCTATAAGTGGTGTGTAGAATGGCGGTTGAGGCCACAACTTTTGGCCTTTCTTCTGGATGGCTTTCAAAAACAGCTATATCTTGGCTCTGTTAAAGTCCGGACTGCAGCTCTTTCTGTCTTTTTCCAGAGGCATATTGTCTCTAGTGTTTGATGTGCAGACTTTTGGGTGAGGTATCTGCAGTCTTTTGGTATTTCGCTTCTTTGTAGGACTTGAACTTTGTTCTGGGAGTGCTTCATAAGGCTCTCTTTGAGCCTCTGTCTTCAGTTTCTCTGTGTTTCTTGATACTCAGGACAGCCTTGCTGCTGGCTGTTGTCTGTTTGGAGGGTGTCTGAACTTCAGATTGTCTCCCTGTCTGGTTTTCCACTCTATTAGGGTGGTTTTGCAGGGTTTCTTACAAGGTTGTCTCAAAGTTTACGATTAACTAGGAAATTGTTCTTCGTCCTCTCTGTCCTGTGCAATCTAACAGAGAGGAACTTCACCTTTTGATTGTGGTTTGGTGCTTGAAGTACTATGCTCGTTGTGTGCAGGCTTTGCAGTAATCTGATTCACTTTTTGTCATCTTTGTGGGTCCTCATGTGAGCCATGCTTTGTCTAAGGTAACAGTGGCTTCTTGGGTTAAGGCTTCCATTCGTCAGGCTTATGTTCTCAATAAAACGTGGAACACCTCCACCTGTTTATTATTGAGTCTTCTCCTTCACCTTGACAAATTACCTGAGGAAGCAGTGAAAAGCTGCGAAACGCACTTGGCATTTTTTTTTTATCAATAGTACTTCCCATTATAATATCATATGGTTTTATTTGTTATTTTTAATATTTGTACAGGTATTATTTTTCATTATTTTTTATCAAGAGTACTTCAATAGTACTTCCCATTGTAATATCATATGGCTTTATTTGTTTTTTTTAATTGTTGTGTATTATTTTTCATTATTTTTTATTAATAAACTCTTACATTTAAGCTTCAATTTCAGTCTCATTTACATTGGGCCCTATTCAACTGCATCTTTATATATAGCACCACATTTGGGACTTCCTCTAGTACTATTAGGCCATAGATGAAGGCTCCTTTTTTGGTCAAGAGGGTGAACTCCAGTGTTTGGATATGGCTAAGAAAAGAGTAAGTGGGGGAAAAGAGGGACGCTAAGATAACGACTGATACCGACACTGGGGGTTATCCAGTGAAGGCACATACACCAAGAGCTTGGTTTTGCCTCTTTAAAAAGTAAGTCCATAAGCTATCCGTCCATAAAGGTGATTTTATGAAAGACGACACAATATGACACCGTCGAGTGGCTAAAGAAACCACATGGTTGTCAAAAAAGAGGACTCACTAACAGAGGCACTCAAAAGTCCAAAAATACAAAAAGCTTTATTAAGTAATACAATATAATAAGCACACAACCTAACAATTGAAAAAATCCCACATACAAGCGAGGTAACATATCAAAAAGTAGAAATACTGAGACTATAACCCCCATGATTATTAATGTTGAAACCAAATAACCAAATGAACGAGCTGAATAAGGACGTTCAAAATGACAAGCATCAGTATATTATAAAACAAATACTCATCTGGGTGTAATGGAGCAAGTAGCAACATGGGGAAATGTCACAGCATCAACCTCACTTGTAGACCCAAACCTGACGCATATCACCAATCATGTGGCTTCGTCAGGGGTTACTTTTTGATATATTACCTCGCTTGTATGTGTGAATTTAACAATTTTTAGGTTGTGTGCTTATTATATTATTTAATACAGCTTTTTGTATTTTTGGACTTTTGAGTGCCTCTGTTAGTGAATCCTCTTTTTTGACAACCGAGTGGTTTCTTTAGCCACTCGACTGTCATATTGTTTTGTCTTTCATATTATTTTAGGACCTTGAGTGCACCTAGATCATTTATATCTTTATGAAGTCTTAGCATTTTAGGCTAGTGCATCCACATCTCTTTATGAATGCATAAAGGTGTTTTTGTCACAGTGAGGGAAGAGACACTCAATAATACACAAGTGTGCTCTTTCGCTTTTGTGTTTGTTTGCATGTCATGAGATGACTTTTTGCTGGAGATCTACAAGGGAATAGCAGCAACAGTGAGTTACAAACTCAAAGGGACTCTCTAATCTGATAAGGTCTAATTTTAATTCCCTGTGTGATATTTCTGTTGTAATTAGTGCTCCAGGAAGTTTGTGTGTTTACTTATGTTCTCAAGAAGAAGTCAGGGCCATATCTCATTCTTCCAGGTGAGCAGGTGCCTCTTGGGTCTACAGGAATCAGGCCTCTGCAGAACAGCTGTATAAGGCATAACGTGGTCATTTCTTCACATTTGTCAAACACTACAGTTTTAATTTGCCGGCTTCGGCTGAGGTACCAGTGCATCTGTCCTTTTTTCTTTCTCAGTAACATGTTGGACCTGTGTTCCCTGATTTGCTGTAAACTGGCCTGCTTTTTGAGGGTTTTCTCTCTTTTCCTCACTGGAATCTTAGTGGCTGCTTTGGTATATCCACGTGGTTCCTGTGTTCCACATAGATCATATGAGAAAAGGGTATGTTGGTCTTAGTCCATGTGCAATGCAGGACCTCCTGAAGAAAAAACAGCTGTTTGACTCATGGGCAGTGGGATTCTCTTGGTTCTCTAGTTTAGGGGATTCCCTTTACATCTTCTCTATCGTTTCCTTAGATCTATTTTGTACATTATAACAGGCTTAGACTGGTGGAGGTAAAGTGTAACAGGGTAGGAGTCTTCACCTCTGAGAGCTTTTTTAGGCAAGTGCCCTGCCCTCCTGCAGGAGGATACTTTACCTCATGTTTTTTTTGTTCCACATGGACTAAGAGAAAAGTATTTATCAAGCCCACTATCCCCATTTATTTGAATTTGTTATAGCGAAATCTTGGAATAAAAGATTTTTCTAAAACCCCACGTTGGACGTAGCAATTTGTTCATCCACTTATTTGTATACAGTAAATAATATATTTTCTTTTTTCTCTTCTAACAATATCTTGCATGTTAGTAGTGTCTCTGGTACAGTTTGCATTAGTTTTTAAATACCATCCCTATGTTTTTTTACTGGCAGGTTCATCGATGGGTCAACTATGAGTCAATGTTAAAGGAATGCCTTATTGGAAGAATGGCTGTAAAACACCTTTCTGTGTCAAAAGGTAAGGCCCACTGTAATATTTAATTAAACTTACAAAAATGTATGTATTGTTTTATGTTTCAGATCATTCATTTGTAGAGAAGCCTTCGGTAGAAGCGATAAGACAAATTATGTCATATGATACTTTCCGAACAAGATGCCGCCGCCTTTGCAGATTGATTTTGGACAAATTGGGGAATGGGCTGGTAAATGGCAGATACAGTTCAACAGCTCATAAGTAGATACATTTAAGAAGTAAAAAGTACATTTCAGTTGTACACTAAATGGGACACTGTTAGAGCATTTGGAAATAGATAATAGACTTTGTAACAGTACACAATGTTTGTCAGTAGCTTTAATGGCCAACAAGGTCTTGCCACTCATAAAAAATGGTATAGACTCACAGGAGGATTGTATAAATGTGCTTCTTTATAAATATTTTGTAAGATCTCCCCTTGAGTATGCATTACAATTTCAGATACCAGTCACCCCCAAAAAACATTCTGGCACTGGAAACTGTTCAGAGATTGACAATAAAAATACAAACTGCATTGGAAATCTTATTTTATAATTAAAAGCCTTACAAATTGATTATGTTCACTTTTGAAGACAGAACCTTACTAAATAATATGATTACAATTTACAAATATATGCAGGAACATAACAAATAACCCTCATGAGGCCCTTTTCATCAGCAGGTCTGTTTTTATTACAAAACCTCATCCTCTTAAATTAAAGGAAAGGAGATTACACATCTGGTAGAGGAAAGTCCCATTAATAGAGTTCAACCTTTTAATTTTTTTTCTTTTTTAATCTCAACTTTGTAAATATATAACTATGTAAAAGTGTTCTACCTGTAAAAATGATTGTAGATATTACTTTTGGTGCATATTGAAGTTATGCTTGTTTTAAAGGGAATCTCTCACCCCTATAAAAGTTAGGCTTATTAGATACAGTATGTAGCTATAATGATGAAAATGTTATTTATTTATTTTTTTTAAATATGCTATTTGGTCTAAAACTATAGTTTACAGAGTTTTTGTGCTGGGCCAATATATCCACACTGATGGTGCTGTGAATGAGTCTAGGCAGAGCCCACTCACTGGTATAATAGTACAGTGATCAATAAGTTTTGGCCTCAAATAAGAACTAATTGGCATACCATGAAGGAAATAGTATAAAGTATTACATTGTGTCGCTAAAACATAAAAGGAGATTTCTCAGAAACCATATTCAGACAAATGGCTAGTATAACAAATATGCATGTTTTAATTCTCTATAAAACAAAGTTAGCTTTTCTTAGTGTAACAACAGGTTAAATTATAGACTCTGCTGTGTTGAATGATGGGGATAATATGTGCCTCTTAAATGTCTGTGTACCCTTCTTTTGCTCTACGCCTCTAGAACTTTATACTTGACTTGTTTTGAAATCTATTTGACCTTCATGTTTGCTTTGTTCGATCAATATGTAAGTTGCGGTTTGATTGTCTTAGTATACCACAGGGAAATGATCTACAATGGACCACATTCATTACAACAGCAGTCTGAAACTATTTCACTGTTTTGTGACCCTTTAAAGAATCAATTTGCACTTGAGCTAATTTAGGGCTATAGTAGCAAAGGTTTTGATTGTTTGCCCTGAAATTCATGTGTTATTTTGTTTTTGTCAATGTTATTTATTCTCTGTGTAGATTTCACAATTAAAATGTAATTTGTAAGTATGGAATATACAATGGCAATAGCATGGTAAATATACATACACTTTCTCATAAAAACACATACACACAATCCCTATTAAACATGTTTACTTGTATTATATGGAGCTGTGTATTTGCCACAAGAATTTCTCCAGTTCTCCGTACATCAGATACCCAAACATGCATGCTCACAGACAGAGAGAGAGACTCACACCAATAGAGACAGATAGACACACACACAAACACACAGGCAGAGAGAGAGAGCAAGTTAGAGACACAGAGATAGACACACAGAGAGACACCCAGAGAGAGACAAAGATAGAGAGAGAGAGGCTGACAAGGACACACTCGCACACACACTCACACTGACTCAGACACACACAGGCAAAGACACACAGTGACACACACACACACACACACACACACACACACACAGTGTAAGAAAGAAAATTCACAGTGCCAACTCACCATAACATATTCATATGAATATATAATTTTAATGTAAATTTAAGAAATAAATACAAAGACAGCAGCAGAGAATTTCTAATCCCCCAACTTCAGGTACAAACCCAAAGTGAAAACAGACAGACAAAATACAAACCTGCGCTCATCTATTTAAATTGAAATGTGTGTCCTGTGATGTGCATATATAATGTTTCTTAGTAAATATTACA